>JAPYZJ010001192.1:0-35931 GCA_030522765.1 Ophioninae sp. B BG-2022a | reverse complement strand
ACGCTAACTGCACAGGATGGGATTCGCCACGAGGTTACGTATGTGACAATTGATAGGTTAAGCTGACTCTCATTGTCCTCATAGTGACTACAATTACCCCCATTTGTGGACAATGGTGGTCTAAGATGTTTTTTTTAAGTTTAATAGCAATTACTATGTGACTTCTAAGGTCATGAAAATGTCTGAGATTGATAGTGTAACCATTTAAATACTTTAAAAGTTGATTAAAATAAAGTTCAAGTAAAAATTGTGTGTTTTATTTGATATCTCGCTTAAATGACTCCCATTACATACTTCTCCCCTACTTTAATCAGCAAAGAACGTGATCGTTAAAGATCGTGATGATGAAGCAATCATTTTTCTGGATCACTGCACCAGCCAATCGGATCTTTCTCATTGATCAGCGGGACAATTAAAAACACTGGGTGGTCGATGTGCCAAATAGGATTAATTATGGTATCCCCCATCTTCGCTCAGGTTGTCGGGATGTTTTTCAATTTACGAACATTCTCGATGAGCCCTGGAAAAATTTATGTTGGATGGGAGCCGGAACTTTAGAACTCTGTATAGAGTTACCAGTTTCCATCCAATGTTGGGCCAATGATAGCAACACAGTTGCATTGACCATTCGATTGGGTCGATTAGAATTTCATTTCGAAACTAGTGTTTCTCATATCGATATATTTCAATGATATATTTTAGCTGTCATTTAGTAGATACGTAGTAAGGTCCAAAAGTTTCTGGCCTACCGGCATTGGATTAATCAATGATATTAAACTAGCTTGACATTGAATGATTACACTTTTGTGATCTACCCACAAAAGAGGAGAGGCCACCGTCTGAAATCAAACAACGTTTGGATGTTGTATACCGTCTTGGCCCCAGGCGATTATTATTTATTTTCAAAATTGAAATCCAACTTGCGTGGAAAAAAGTTTTACACGGATGAAGAGGTGAAGTCCTCGGTTTTGGCACATTTTGGAGATAAAGCTTCAGACTATTTTTTTAAAGAAATGGAAATGTTATTAAAGCGATGCGAAAAGTGTATTGAAATAAAAGGGGACTATATTGAAAAATAATACAAGTTGTTTGAGATTTATCCTTCATTTTATAGTTCGGGCCGGAAACTTTTGGACCTTACTACGTATTATATTATACAATATATATATACATAGAAAGAAATATTCAAATTTTATAGACTTTTAATCGCAATCTTAAAAGTGATTTTTTTATTTCAATTTCTCGAATTATAAATATTTTCTCAAAGAAAAAATCATTTATTCGATGAAAGTACAGTTGGAAAATTGTTAAACAAATGAATTGTTAAATTGTTTGAAAAATATTGCAAGTAAAATTCGTATTTAAACAACGACAAGGTTACGAAACTTTCTGAATTTCGAAAGCAATAAAGCTCTGAAAAAAATTTTGATTCTTACCTCTGAATCCACGCTCTGTCCACAAACTTTCGCAGTAACCTCCAAGTGCCAGAAAAGCCGCTAAAACCAAAGACCTTCCTCTCTATCAATTCTTTTTTTTCTTTTTTATTAAAATCTTTATTCTTGTTTGTCGCAGCGGTCTTTCGGATAATCATTAATTAACATAACGCGAAAAGATTTTATTTCTCTTCTCTTTCTTTTTCGTGGTCTAAATACGGAAGATCAAAAAAAATGAACGGAACGAGAAGAAAACTCGGAGAAAAGAAAAAACCCGGAACGAAAAAAAAAAGAAAACCAAAAATCCAGCCAGCCGATTTTATCTCTCTCTCTCTTCTCCGTGTTTTCTTCTTCCACCTCTTTGCATCAACGACAAATCAACAATGATGGCGTCACATTATTTCGAATGCACGTGTTCTCACTTTTGGAGTTTTACGTTTTCTTATTATTATTTTTTTCTTCTTTTCCGGAGAGCTCGTTGCCTCGTACGCTAAGCCTAAAAACACGAACTTTTACACGATTGCAAATGACAACGAAGATGGGACCATTGGTGAAGGGGGTCGGGGATTTTTTCATTTGGGGAAATATGATCGGTGGGTAGTGTTTTTGTTTCGTACGCGTCATTTCGACGCATCGCCCAAGATCGACGAGAACTTCTAACGGAAAAGATTCGTCCCAAAAAAAAACACCTTTTTTTTAAATTCGAAAGTCGCCGGCTCGTCTTCGCGTCCCGTGCGTATATAAATATATACACACATATATACATATGGCTTATATGTGTCTAAAATTTGTTCAGGTTTGCAGAGCAAGGGGGGGGGGGACAATCTACTCTCGCTACTCTCTGAGAGACAAGCCGGGCAAAACGATTGATGAACGTGATTGATCGAGGGAAAAAAGAAAATAAAAATCTGCACTTTGAATAAAATCAGCACGCATTCTCGATTAGCTTATATCCCGTAGATCGACGCAATTCCTTATCTATTTGTACAATTACCGAGTCGTTGAACGCTAATTTTACGCTCACTCCCTCTCTCTCTTTCTCTCTATCTCTTACATTTTGATCGTCGACGAGCCGTCGGTGTCAATTCTGTCATCGTCAAAGGAGCGTCACGTTTGTCATTGTCAATTTTCAATTGTCTATGATCAATCGACTGTACGATTGGTCATTGTCGACCACGATTATCAATTGTGAATCGAATATCGATATTATCACTGTCAATTTCGATTTTCAAACGTCAGTTCACCGCTGTCAATCTTAATTGTCAATTGTCAACCAAATGTCAATGACAACTGTGAATCGTCGATCTTCGATTTTTTTACTGTCAATAGTAAATTTCGTCATTTTCAATTTCATTACTGTCAATTTCGTCATTATTAATATCGTCGTTGTCAATTCCGTCAGTGTCAATCTCAAAATATCATATCTGTAAATAAGAATCTCGATCGTCAATTGTCAATCAACTGTCAATTTATTCGTCGCCATTTCTCACTCACGGTTCTCCGTTTTCGCCATTTTTCATGCTTCGATCAAATTCCCCCTTACCGAGATCGTTGTAAAAATCGTTAAAGCTTCGCTGTCATTGCTCAGATTCCCGCACGTCTCTGATACTCTCTTAAGAAACCACCATCGGGGTGGGGGAGGGGGGGAATAAAACAAAAATTTACAATCACAATATATGCAAGCATAACGCTTTTCGCGATTAGTTTCGACGATTGAACCGAAGATGGGAGGGTGGCTCGAGGGTTGTTTTTCGACTGCTGAAGATTTGAAGAACGCGAATTATTTAAATCGGTGGCTTTTCTCTCTCACACACTCTCTGTCTCTCTCTCTCTCTCTTTCTCCCTCTCTCCATCCACCAAGCTTGTTTGGGTCAGGTCTGTACGTCGTTTTTCTACGACACTTTGTTTTTATTTGTGTTTGTGATCACGAAACGAATTGTTTGATCAGCAAATCAATTGGACCACGAAATAAAGCGCGATAAAAAAATTCCTCTTCGGATGCGAATTTCTCGAAGCCGCAATGTCAAAAGTGTTATTCAAATCGTTACAGCGATACTGCGTTTTCGGAACGAAACGAACGCATACGTGACGAAACAAAAAAACAACCTTCTCCTCAAAGCTCTCCTTGATTTACGAGCTTTTTTTGAATTCGCTTCGAATTAATAATATATTCAACCAAATGTACTTATTATCGAGTTTTCATTAATTTTTCATCGTCGCGCACTCATAACGATGAAATAATGTCAAATATGTATTATCGATCATTTTTTTTCTGATTTTTAAACTTCCAACGAAATTTGTGATTTATAAATTTCCATCGAAATTTCTGTTCTCTAAATTTCCAACAAAATTGCTTATTTCCAACAAAAATCACCAAAAAAATTTGTAACGAAAAAGCAGAAAAAAAATCGATAACCGTAAAGACAAAAAGAGATCGAATATAAAAGAATTTTCATTCAATTATGTAAAACATTGATAACCTATTGTTCGTTTTCCCTCTTTACTCCCCCCCCCCCTCTCACTCTCTTCTCCAGCTTTATGCCTAGAAAAAAAATGAGTTCGGATGTAAAGACAAAAAATAGATTTCTACGATAAACAATATACGTTGACGATCGATATCCTTATCTGCATATCTCTCCCCATTATTCCGTGATTCCTCTCCCGCTCTCTCTCCTCCAAAAACTCAAAATTTCCCTTTATCCCATGGATTTCGAAAAGGCCACGAACAACACAATTTCAAACAACCACGATAGAAAAAAAGGACTTTCATATTTTCTTTCGACTTCTCGACATTCGAAAAAAAAGGCATTCGATATTTGTTTATTTACGCTTTCGAACATATAATTCGAGTAAGCAATACGCAGTTTCTTCCTGCTTCGTTCTCCTGAAAATCTCTCCCCTTAATTAAATCGCAGTGTTTTTCCAACTCTTTACATTTTTTCTCACGCAATAAAATAACAGTTCGATCGGAGGGTGGCGCTAAAATTCCCGGGAGATTTCGAGTTTTCGACCGCCGCAGCAGGTTCCGTAAAATAATTTCCTTCCTTATCGAAAACGAGATGAGGGAGAGAGAGAGAGAAAGAGAGAGAGAGAGAAAAACGATGGGAAGAGAAAAAGAGAGAGGGAGAGAGAGAGAAAAAAACGACTTGTAAAGAGCGAACACTTTTCCTTTTCCTGCCGTTTCAACTTCTCATGCTATTTACAAACTTCCTATCGAAACGTGCAATAAAAAAAAAGAGAAAACTTCGCATTCGCGTTGACGATACACT
The DNA here is from genome assembly GCA_030522765.1 of Ophioninae sp. B BG-2022a. Classification (NCBI taxonomy): domain Eukaryota; kingdom Metazoa; phylum Arthropoda; class Insecta; order Hymenoptera; family Ichneumonidae; species Ophioninae sp. B BG-2022a. The sequence goes on along the minus strand of JAPYZJ010001192.1, from coordinate 31,229 downwards.
TCTACAATGAAAAGGGAAAAACCGGAAGAAAAACTCAAAACGCGATAATGAGAATACGTCAATGTCGTTGCAATAATAACAATAATAATAGCATAAAAATAATCAACGTAACTCAAAAATGAAATTTTTCCCGGTTGAAACCCGTGCCTATACCGAGAACTATACGTTGTTTGGGTTCGTTCGAGTTTGAAGACTCCGCAACGTTGTTGCCGCGTGTCCCAGACAAAAAAAAAGAGAGAATCAGTTTCACTTCCTGACGAAACGATGAGAGGGTGAAAGAGAATCCACCACCATCACCAGCCCCGCTAGACCCTTTGTCGAATCTCGTTCGGTTTGTGAATTCGCGATTCGGGATCGACCGTTCTCGTTCACTCGACAGATCCGAAAAAACACGCTGTCACTGTCCGTGTGTTTATTTATTTTTCGTTCACTTCCTCCCCTCGATTCCGCTGACTCTCGTCTGGTTTTTTTTTTCTCTTCGTTCGTTAAATTTTTTTTTTCGTAATTCGCTCTCGCTTTTTCGTTTTTTCTCTTGTTTGTTTTGCGCGGCGGTCGTATCAGCGATCAAAGGAATTCTACGTAATATTAAGATTCAGTATCCTTAAGTTTACCTAGTTAAATGTTGTGGTTTTTTTTCTCTTTCTTTCTTTCTGTGTATCAAATCATTAATCGTAACAATTATTTGTTTGGGCACACACCGTATTTAAAGTTCGAACGGTAAGCACTCGTCATATTTTTCCTGTTGTTGTTGTTGTTGTTGTTGTTGTTGTTGTTGTTGTTGTTGTTGTTGTTGTTTAGCTTGCGCCGCCGTCGATTTTTCATTAGCCATCCTCCTTGGGTGGTGTGAACCAGCCTGTGTCAAAGTGGAAACGAAACTTTAGGCAAGCCAGACTGAAACACTGCATTATAAACTTTCTGCTCATAATTATTTACGTGGAAATGTATAAAGCGTCGAGGAGGCGCCTCGAGGCCACTAGAAGTCTCTATTTGTGTGTATTAGATTGCGGAATAAGTTCGTATCGTTTTTATTGTTTCTTTTGTTTTGCAACGATTTTTTTGCTGTTTGAGATAGTGTTAATATTCATTCGATAGAGCTCTTTCTGCTCTACAAAACTGTGATAATCGTCTTTTTGAGAAATTTATTTATTTTTATTACTTTTGGGACATGGAAATAGAATTATTGACAATATTTGAAAATTTGACAATATTTGAATATTTGACAATATTTGAATATTTGAATATTTGACAATATTTGAATATTTGAATATTTGACAATATTTGAATATTTGACAATATTTGACAATATTTGAATATTTGACAATATTTGACAATATTTGAATATTTGACAATATTTGAATATTTGACAATATTTGAATATTTGACAATATTTAAATATTTGACAATATTTGAATATTTGAATATTTGACAATATTTGAATATTTGACAATATTTGAATATTTGACAATATTTGAATATTTGACAATATTTGAATATTTGACAATATTTGAATATTTGACCATATTTGAATATTTGCATATGTGAACCAACGTTTTTGACAACTTCTCTTTTTCGCTTTTCCTCGAGGCCAAAAAACTACTGAAGCCGCCCGGAACACTTTCAACGTTGAAATTGTCGAAAATGGTGCTTCTTACCTCCTGGATATTTCATTTCTAATCCTCAAAAGTAATTAAAAAATATTATTCCTCAAAAAGACTATTAGCGTAGTTTTGTAGAACAGTAAGAGCTCCATCGAATTAATATTATAAACGGCAAGAAAAATCGTTATGAAACAAAAGAAAATATAAAAATGCTATGAACTTATTTCCCAACGTTGAATTTAAAGTCGATTTTGAGGTGAAACGCATTTTCCCTACTGAAAATCGATCCCTACTGGACGCTTTCGTGAAAACTAGATTATCCTAGTGTGAAATATGATTTAGTAATCAATAGATTTTGATGTTAGAACTGGAAAGTTTCCTTTTTTAATTTCAATATGAAGTTTCGATGTTGAAAAGAAGAATTCAATAGTTAAACTTAAATTTTATCCGTGTTTGAAAAAAAAACGGTTTTTGAATGACTCGATTATTTGAGAAAAAAGTCAACCTTATTCTTATTGAAGAAACGCCAAGCTGATTCAGTTTTCAAAAAATCCAAATAATCTTACAGCCCCGTATAAGCCACATTCTGATTCAATTTCGAAATCATTCAACTCAGCGAAACTCAAGCGAACTTTCAACACAAAATAAAACCTATTCGAAAACAGTTTTAAACTGATTCAACCCAAAGGAATTTCATTTAGATAGATTTTTCACCGAATAACCGCGAAATCTGAACACCGACTGAATTTCATTAAAAAACAGTGTCACCCGATTAAACCGATGCATCTCAATAAAATATTTAAAAAAACGTTGACTGATATTTGGTCTTTATCGTTTCATGATTTTTATTAAATAGCCCTTCGTGGTCATCAAGAATAAAACCGTCAAATTTTGAGTCCAAATACACAATAATTCGCGGTCACCATCTATGAAATTTGGAGTATCCTTCATATCCCAAAATCGACGACCTTCACTCGTCAACATAAAAATCATTTTTGGACACTGGGCAACTATTTTTTTTCCTAAAAGGATCATACCTAAAGATTGTCAGATTGAATGTTTAGCTGAAAGCGTCAAAAAGTCCCGAGTTAAATTTTTCGAGTTAAAAAGAGAGATCATTGGTTTGCCTCAAATTTGCCGAATTTTTGAAACATTTTCCAATTTCATTCCTGATAAATCTATTTTTCGTTCGTCATCCGCGATGTTCAAAGGAGGTTCAGTAATTTTTTGAATTTTTTTTTGGGCTGATAGTTCGTTGGCAAATTGGCTGGATAAAGCGAAGCGACCACAAAGGGTAACGTCGATAAACGATTTTTCATGAGCTCGTGTATTTCAGCGTGAAACAAAGACCCACCATTCTTCTCGTGTATTTGAACTAGAGATTTGAATGACTGTTGTGCGCGCGCGAGACTGTATTGGCTCTGTCCGCCGCAGACTTTGCCGGCCCCCGCAGCCCCCTGAAACTGTATACGGGCTTTTCCCTTGACGAGGGTGGCCGATATCTGCATGATGACAGCCTCAACGGTGTAAGCCGAGCTCCAGCCCTGTTTCGTGAGTAATTCCATGCAAATGGCGCCACCGACAAGGACGTAACCACCGGATATAATGGGATGAACGACCCGAACGAACGGTGGCTCGTAAGGATACGTCTCCTGCGAAACAAAAGCGAGATTTCAATTTCGTACGAAATACGACAATATCTAAAAAATTAAAAAAAAAAACGAAAACTGAATTACAAGTAAGGAAAAAACGAAAAGATCAAAATAAAACAAAAATGAAAAGATCAAGTTTACAGGCAAGTGGGATGTAGCGATAAAACGTGAAGCAAGATGATAAAATGTGTCTCGAGCACACCTTGAACATCATGTTAAGAAGAATACTGTCTTTGCCTTCCTTCTCTTTGAGAAGAACGAGGTCTTTGTGAAGTGGCGAGTCCGGATCGACGCACATTAGCCTGATATTCCACTCGTACAAACTGTCGTTCACTAGCTCTATGCTGTACATTCCTGCGCAAACATTTTCAACGTTTGATCATCGGATCGATCGGCAGTAGGAATTCGATGGTTGGATATTCACGATCGGTTATTTCGGAAACGTCGTGTCTCGAAACATTCGATGCGAAGGGTGGGATCGTCAGATAGGATACCATCGAGGGTCATTGGGTGTATTTCTTTCGGAGACGAACGATAGAATCTTGCCGTTGGTGATCGTGACGATCTCGAGTTGCTCGGGCTGGCGTCTCCGTTCGCCCGTTGTTCCTTTCCACGGGGATGAGAGGGAAAAAAAACTCGCTGATCTCAAAGACGTTGCCGAGTGACGTTTCTTTTCGTCCTTGATAGTAGGCTTGAACGGGGAAGGAGATTGGGGGAGGTAAAATCGACGTCGAGAGACGTCGCGATGACGCTTATCGGCCGAATAGAGTATTGCACAGCCGGCCGTTCGATCGAGCCTTTTCGCGACCGGGAAGAACGGTGCATTTCTCGCGTCGCGTTATTCCGTCTCTCGACGTTTCGGGGATGCGTCGCGATTCCAGCCAAAGCTTGTGATCAAGGACGAAAAGTTGAAAAAATATAGTATTCCAAATTCCATAGCCTGGAGACGTGGGCCCGTTATAGGCTCACTTTCCACAGAAGTAGAGGGGGCGAGGGGGAACAACGGTGATCGCGGACAGCGAGCAGCCTCGAGCTCGAAGCGTTCGGCAATTTTTTGTTCGCTCGATGAACGGAAGTATACACGGCTGGTTCCCTGGTGGTATCTTGGGATACGAAACGCCCCAAATATTTCGTCCGGTATGAATTTCTCACTGATAACACGACGTTTCCGGAATACCTGATCATCAGGCCCCCCTTCGACGCACCTTTTTTAAAGCTATCGCTTCTGTAAATGTCTCGTAACTCCTTCATGAGCCTGTCGGTCGCTTGCACACTCCCCGAGACCGAACCCCGCAGGTAATCCTGTCTCTGATTTTGTCTGAGCCTCTCCAGCGTCGCGAGGTGCTCGAGATCCATTTCTTCAGCCTTGAAAGGTTAAAGAAACACAGGTTCTCCGTCAACTTCCATGGAAAGTCTGTCTATCGAGGAAATAAAAAAGCTCGATCGCATTACCTTACTCTTGGCATTCGCTTCGCCTTCGTCCATATCCAAATGAAGGTCTTCCTCAGTCTCGCTCTCCTCGTCGTCGTCTATGTCCTCCGTGTCCTCGGCTTCCATTCTCTGCGCCACTGCAGCTGTCGCCCCACCTAGACGCAACGGGTCCAACGCTGTTCTCAGTAATTCGACGTCCGGTGGTTCCGGCAAAGAGTGCAAACGGCAGAGCTCCTTCAAAAGTATGCCGACTTGATTGATCACGTGGTTGTCTCGACCCGTTGTGTTGCTCAGTATCTGTACCGCGTTCGTGACGCCTGTCTCCTCCGATTCGGCGAACCAGACTGGCGGAGTGGAAGGATACGTTTCCTGGAAAGTATCTCGCACCGTTATTCCTAACACCTTCTAACAGGGGATTATCCCTTAGGGATATTAACTAGGGCTTACGATGATTCTTGGCTGGCTAAAGAAAGCTGCAGCACTGATGGAGACTGACCAGGGACTTCTAAGTCTGTTCGACAATTACAAAACCTCTCATTTGATAAATCGTCGTGCCCAAAAGCATAAAGACACAATCGCAGAATCCTAAACTTTATTTTTAGTTGTGCTGACGGCGGAAGCAGGCTACTATTAGTTTGATCACCCGATTCGGTCATTTTGACACATTCGAAATAAATGGAGACTGGTGTATTCTTTCAGAAACCCAAACAAAGTTGTAGATAACATTGTTGGAGTTTTTTCGGTTTTGTTTACACTTGTTCTGGTTTTTTTTGGATCAGTTTGGATCGGACTGATCCGTAATCTTGGGCCAAAGCTCTGGGCCTGGAAAGATCAATAGAGAAGAATTCTAAACTGCTTCTGGAGGTAATCTACCATTAGCTAGCGCAGATTTATGCAATCGAACGTACAAATATCAAGCTTTACATAATGCAGGAAATATTTTAAAAACAAGATTTTTTATTGCTGGAATGCAAAGGAAATGAATTTTTATGTATTTGAACCATTATCTGTTTTTGTCATAAAAAATCAAGAAAAGGCATTTACTTATTATAAGCACGATTTGCAAAAACAGCACCTAAGCCGAACCTGTAAGATTCCGACAATGAAAGCTTCAATGCTGTGTTTTTCAATGAGTATCTAACATACAGGCCTTAGCACCGACCATTGTCAGGATCCAACCTCCAGCTACTCTACCAGTTGCGGATTATCCGCAAATTCTCAATTCCTCGTCAGGCCCTCGCAATTTCCTATGCCATCATTAACTTTACAGGTTATGTTGAACGTCAAATTAATCTTTCAGTCCATCGAACCCAACCAACCCTTTGCCTAAGCTCTCGACATGATCTTTTCAATTGCCCATGTTAAAAACCCTCCCTCAGCCAAACCGACATAATCCTCAAAAATTGTTTTCCTCCATGTGACATTGCGCGGCTGAGATTCTAAGAACCCTAGCACAACTGAAGGTCCATGTATTCCAAAAGTTTTCCAGCAACCAGGGACCAACGTTTCTCCGAGACTTCTCCGGTAACACGAAACTGACATTCTCCACCCAACTTCGCTTCCCTGCCCCGCGGAATTCGTCTTTTTCTCTCTCGAGTATCTCGTGCGAGATAACCGAACAATAGAATTGCAACGTGCGGGTCGCGCGTGTACCTTACTCTAACATATGTCAATTGTATCTGGCACAATGAAAAGTGGTCGTTTAATTAACGCGTAGACGCATAATGAAAACGCACTACGTACAAAAGTGTCTGAGTGCGTGTCCGAAGTTTCTCTCTTCACGGACACACGGGGTGCGATCCCCCAAGAGCGCGTACGCCTTTACAATCGAAAGCGATTGAGTACGATTGAGAAATCGGTCGTTGAAGAGAAATGAGAAGAAAAAAAACAAGCGAGACCTTTGTCCTGGTAAAAGTGTACTTTTTTTGTTTGTTTTCGCAGAGGTGATTTACGGGTGAGAAGAATACGGAGGGCTTTACCCTCCGAACCCATTGACCTCTGAGGATCGATTCGTGGGTGAAGACCGGAAGGTAAAGATCGTTGGAGGAACGTGTGCGAAACGAAAGACCCAACGATCAACGTTACGGAGACCAATCATTTGGCAAAGCTTGTCAACGAATGTTATTGTTTCTTTGTGCAGATAGCCCCCCCTGCCCCCGATCCGCGCAAGCCCCTCCTCCCCCGCTCCTGGCGCGTAGTCCCGATCGTCGCGCTATTGTTGAGTGAATTGCACGAGAACGAGAGAGATGGAGAGAGAGAAAGAAAGAGAGAGAGAGAGAGTGAGAGACAGAGAGGATTATTGCGTTAATGACTTACTGTGATATTGGCGTGAATTTCGTACTTCTTGCCATTTTTACCCACGAATCTGCAGCTGAGCTCGTCGACACTCGCGGACATTATCTGAAATCTCTCATGGCTCTTGGGGAAGACGGACTCGAGAGTTTTTATCTCCTGCTTGAGGGTGTTCAAGCAAGCCATTTGAGGTTGAAACGCCCGGTTTTTTTGTGTTGGTTCACCGCGGTATACTTCAACAGGCGTTACTTTGCCTCGTGCCCTTTTTTTGTTCAATTTTTCAGTTCTACGTTGTTTCGTTGTTGTTGTTGTCCTTTTTTTGTTGTTTTTTTGTCTCTCAACGGAGGAAAATACACACAGCGAGAGAGATTATGCACGAGACAGGTATGTGTATATACGAAACGGAAAAAAAACACACACACACGCGGGAACATACACACACACACACGCGCGCGCGCACAGACGATGTACCGATATGACGACCCGACGGAAATGGCGACCCCGGACTGAGGAAACAACTTCGCCGAGTATCGGAGCGTTGCGGGCTCAAGCGTAATGCGAACGGGGGCGCCACTCGTCCGTACGCATACTCACGCGCGCCTCAATCTCTCTCTCTCTCTCTTTTCCCCTCACTCTCTCGCTCGGGCTCGAAGATCTCTGTGAAGTTGACGTCGTTGAAGGTTACCATTTCACGATCTTTACGGACAAGCACCTTCGTGAAGTTCGACTCGCTTTTTTTCAACTTTTCGGTTTCGCGTCGCAGTCCAATGGCGGAAAAAATGCATTTTTATGCGTGAAATTGGTATAGGCGATACAGTCTCTCTAGTTTGGAGGTTAGATGATATTGAGTTCGAGCATAGAATCGAGAATTTCTAACTAAATTGCAAGCGCCATCGCTTTTTCTTTTATTCTTATTTATTCGGGTTTGTTTGGATCAAACTGAATTTGAATGGCCCTTCGAATATGTTTGATTCTTTTTGTTTGGGCTCCACGAATTTTTAAATGAACACCTGTTTTGCATGATTCTTATTTGTTTGGGTTCGTTGGGTTGAATCGAATTTGGAAGGACCGTCACTTTTCTTCACTTTTATTTGGGCTTGTTTAGGTTTGTTTGGGTTCCACTAAATTTCAAAGGGAGATCGCTTTTCCTCGATTCTTCTGTCTTTCGTTCTTAAATAAACTGAAAATGTCCAGTTGCCAATTTTACTCAAGCGGGTAAAATTGAGGCCAAAGAAAAATATCAACCCGAGCATGGTTAATTATGCAAAAGGCTTTCTTTTTTCTCAGAAGTCACTATTGATTAAAAAATGACGAAAACTTCGGATCTTACGTCGACCTCGATTAATTATGCAATAATCTAATTTAATAAAACGTAATCAAGTATTTATTAAAAAGCAACCGCTGCGATTAATTTCCTTAATAATTTCCAATTTATGAATGCTCCTTAAACAATCATTAAAATCAATGGAACGTAGCGCTTTTTTTCATTCGTCTCTTACGAACGAATAACAAAGTAGCTTTTCACGATGACCGGAAAGTCGAAAGGTCGCGAGGTTCGTAAACGAAATAGAAGAGTCATTATTAATTTAGTTATATCATGAATTTATTTGAAATATCTATTATTTCTAATTAATCCTTACAGGCTATATTTACAGATGACAGTATGATAAATTATAATACACGTATTATCGCAACAAGTGATTTTAACAAATGAACGCTCTATAGTCGCTAATGCACTTAAAATTCGTCTCTATAACGTTTTGGACTGGTGTGTGTTTGTGTGTATGCATGTATTTGTGTAAGTGTATGCATGTGTGTGCCTCTCGATATCGCGGTAATTCACCATTGAGATTCAGCGTGTACGGAAAAGTCTCACCGGACTGTCCGAATATTGGTCGTTTTTTCGCCGTTCAACGTCCATGTTTTTTAAATTTATTTTTTTCTATTTACTTTCTTTGCCTTTTTTGTCATCCGTTGTTTGGGTTTGTTTGGTTCGGACAATCGTGGAGCAAAGCTATGGGGAAAATCGATTTTGCCATTTTTGGAAACGTGTAATGCATCAATATTTTTTGTCCCCTGAAAAAAATAAAATGGAAAAACTCGAATAAGGGAGACAATTTTTTTTTTTCGTAATTTCCGATCTTTTTATAATTCATTCTGTACCCTCGAAGCTCGCTGGAACGATTCTTTTTTTTTAAGCGAGCACTCGCACTCAACGCACTCAACGGGTCCTCAACGCTGACGTCATTCTCCGTATCCACCGAGCAAATTAACGAATTTCAAAAATTTGAAGACAAAATTTTTTTTTTTCTCGACTAGTTATCGAGGAATTGTTCGGTCGTTTTTTCACAATTTTTGGGAACAAATTGGGAACCCAAAAGTTTTGTTATATTTCTGTCTTTGATAGCGTTTTTCTTTAATTTTTTTTTCAATTGTAGTATTTCGAAGATAATTCTTTTCGGCTCATCGTTGAGCGCATTTTCTTATTCGACTCGTTTCACGACGGTAAAGACCGCAACGACGTTCGTTGCGATCGCAAGGCCCAGAGGCTTTTAACAATTTTTGAAAAAACGATTATTTTCAAATATTTTAGAAAATTTGCGAAAAAAATATTTTTTCAAATTTTAGTTCCCGGAAGTTCGATCGGAAGTATTTCCATGTTCGACAACCGGAAATCGCGAAGATCGTGGACACCGATAAAAACATAGATCGATACGAAGATAGAAAAGAAAAAGGTAGAAATTAAAGAAAAAAAAAGAAAAAATAGGATCGTGAGATCCTGTCCACGATGGTGCTGTGGTGACTTTTTCACCGACCACTCGTGAGGCTAGGAACTTTTCGAAACATGTGTGTTTCTTCACGGAATCGCGAAAGAAAACAAATCTAAATAATTCATGTATCTTTGTTTATCGTTAGTTCACGACCGACTACGCGACGAGTAATTAACAATATTCCAACGTCGATACTTCCGAGATGTCGATAATAAACAAGCTCGTTGGTCCAAACAGGAATGAGACGCTTTTGAAACTTCACCGTTCATCGTCATTATCAATCATCGCCATTTTCACCAATTCTCTTTTTTATATGCATGCAGAATTTTCGAATTCTCCAAGAAAATGCGAAATATTAAGAAATCATCACTTTTCCTCGGAGTTGAAGTTTGGATCGTCGTATCTCAACGAATATGTTGTCCGATATTATTGTTTACATATTACAAAGTATCATAACGCAGAGTGTGTCCCAAATGGCTAATTGAGAATCCTAGTCATGATTGTCGTAGCTCAAATCCGCCAGACGAAATTTCGTTCCGTTTGGCTCGTGAATCATCGAATTTCGTTAAATTTCCTAATTCCCCTGTCCAAAGTAACGTACCGGAGATTTCTCGCGGAAAAACTCGTCAATAAATCCATCCTATTCCAGAAATTCCGTTGTAATCCTCAAGAAAAAAAAACGTGTTCGATAAAAAAAAAAGAAACAAATTTTCGTAGCGTAGTCAACGCTGAAAGCTTCAACTCCACCGTTACGCATCGTACACCTTCGCCCCATATTTCGATCGTCAATAATCTCAATATTTTCGCAAATCCGCCGAGCTTTCCAAAAAATAGTAAACCGAGCTTGATTAACCAGCTAATATGTACATCAAAGTTCTCGTACACGCTGAATCTTCTCCTCAAATCGAATCAACGAAGAGCAAAAAGAAAGAAGAAGAAAAAACATCTACTTTCGAAGAGATCCGCCGGTAGGCAACCGAAAGTCCGAGAGGAAGAAACGACACGAGCAATCAAAAGTTCGATGGTGCAGGTGATTTAATTTCTGATTAAATAAAAAAGAGAGAGAGCGGGAGAGAGAGAGAGAGAGAGAGGTTGGGAGAGGGAGAGGGTTGATAAAAACTGGGTGCACATTTGGGCCATTGGCGTGTAGGTTTGGATGACGCAATAAACTTCGAAGTTTCGTCCTTTGATGCACACTGCAAATGCACACGTCACACACACACACACACACACACACAGATACTTACACTCACGCATGCACACATTCTTCACAAATGGACCAATGTTCTCTTTCAGAATTCCGGCCGATAGCCATAAAATGGCTACGAGGTGAGTGTTGGTTACGTGTTCCTTTTTCTCGTTTCTCTCGTGGTTTTGTCTTCGAAAAGCCTTACATGGGCACGAACGTAGTCGAAATAAATACGACGTTCACCCGCGCGCATCTTTCCACCGTGCGTTTCGTTGATGACGTAAGATTACGTATGCACGTCGTTGATTATCGTTTGCCCGTAACTCGTCAATTTTTTCGCTTCCATCTTGTTGCCCCCCCCCCCCCGCTCTCCACCGCCAATTTTCTCCAGTTGGTCGATTCGTTGATGAAGATTGGACCAAGCGCTCTGGGAGATGAAGGACTCGGGGGAGACTCGTGGAGAATCGTCGTCACGTCCGATCGCATAATCAGCAGGCGAGCTTGGGGAAACTTCCGGTTTTTGCTGATGATCGATCGATCGATCGATCGATCCGATGGAAAAATAAATCGATCGCGAGACACGGTGCGCGGCTCGGTCACTTATCTAAAATGCCGAGTGATAATAATCGTAGGTGGGCCAGTAAGGCTGTAGCCAATCCTAGCTGGTACGCTGACGCTTCTTCGCCGGATGCTCCTCGGACGAGAGATGCGCCGGGGCTGGCATTCCGATGTTACGATTGAACATGTACTTCATCTGGGGCATGTACTTCATTATACTACTGACTTGAATGAGCGGCAGCTCCTCGTTCACCGACGAACACTTGCCCGCGTCCATCAGCATCTTCATTTGCGACCTGCGCATCGGAAATATACTCGTTATATTCGGTGGCTTTTTTTTTACGTGCTTTTCAAATCTTTCATCGATTGCTCTTTTGCCTGAAATACGTTGTTCTGAATTCGTAAATCAGCGAGTCACAGGATTCTGTACTTCAAATGCGACCGAATTCCCGTACAACATTTTCGTTCACGATTTGAGGTCTCTTAAAGATTTTTTTTTCGAAAACGGCGAAGAGCGATATTTTTTTATTTTCAACCGGAAAGTAAAACGCTAATTTTCATGAATTGAACTGATCTCGATTGACGTCAATTATCGTGCAGAAACTAAAAAAAATTGTCATTGAAATTGAATTGAAATTAAATTGAACTTGGAATTGAATATAATTGAATTTATTTTAAATTGAAAAAGTAATTTGAATATGAGATTGCAAAGAAACGATTTGAAATTCGATTAAATTTGAAATAAAAAATAATTGAACTAATTTGAAATTGCAAAGAAATGATTCGAAATTTAGTTAAATATGAAATTGAGATGATGTTGAAAATAATTGAATTAATTTGGAATTGAAAAAAATAGGAATATGGAATCGCAAAAAAATTATTCGAAATGTAATTAAATTTGAAATTGAATTGAAACTGAATAAAAATCATGTCCGGAATAAGATTTTCAAATAAATTATTGGTATCTTCAATTTTGCCTTCAAAAGGAAAAATTTCTCAAAATTCTTTGTCAGCGAGTGTTTACGACAGAAAAGGAACCAGCTGCCCAGACTTCGTGAATTTAGAGTTTCTTCCGAATGTTTAGAGGTCAGATACGCGCCACGAGTTTGACTCACCTATTTCCTTGGTACAATTCGATGCCAAGTACGTCCGTTAGAACGTGCCTGCAACTGTTTATTTCGCAGGCGGGAAAATACTGTGATACAAAGTCGGGTAGGGTCATCAACAACATTTCCTTGAAGTTGTACGGTTTGAAGTTGATGCAAGGTACCATTTTGCCTTCGACGAGAGCCTTTTGTAGACCGTAAGGCTGGACTTGGCAATTCGTCGTGACGGTTTCCGCTATAAGCGTCAGCTGGTTGCGGGGCCTCGTGTCCCTGTAACGATAGTCCCCAGTTATTACTCTTACTCTTGATGCTCTTGTTCCTCTACGAAACATCGAGAAGTCCAGGTAATGCGAAAATATCCGGACAATCTTTTCGGGGGATAGAGCCAAACAATCCGTCGATAAGTGTTTTTTCGGTGGCTGGAACAATGTTATCCCTTAATCGACCAGCTGATCGTTCGGAAGCATCCGATTGCTTCATTACCGAAGTTTTCAGGATTGATAACGCTATCATCGTAACGTTTGCGTGAAACGTCATTAATTCTCTTCAATTTAAAATTCAATTCAATTTCAATTCCGTTTCAGTTTCTGTTCAATTTCAATTTCAATTTCAGTTTCAGTTCAGTCTCAGTTCAATTCCGGTTTAAATTTCAGTTTCAGTTCAATTTCAGTTTCAGTTCAGTCTCAGTTCAATTTCGGTTTAAATTTCAGTTTCAGTTCAATTTCAGTTGTCTCAGTTCAATTTCGGTTTAAATTTCAGTTTCAGTTCAGTCTCAGTTCAATTTCGGTTTAAATTTCAGTTTCAATTCAATTTCAGTTCAGTCTCAGTTCAATTTCAGTTTAAATTTCAGTTTCAGTTCAATTTCAGTTTCAGTTCAACTTCAATTTCAGTTCAATTTCAATTTCAGTTCAATTATAGTTCCAGTTCAACTCAATTTCAGTCCAATTTCGATTTCGGGTTCAATTTCAATTCAAATTCTATTCCAGTTCAGTTTCAGTTCAATTTCCATTCCAGTTCACTTACAGTTAAATTGAATTTGCAATCTCAATACCAGTTTAATTTCAATTCAATTTCAATTGAATTGCAATTTCAGTTTCAGTTCAATATCAATTAAATTGCAATTTCAATTCCAGTTCAATTGAATTGCAATTTCAGTTTCAGATCAATTTCAATTAAATTGCAATTTCAATTCCAGTTCAATTGAATTGCAATTTCAGTTTCAGTTCAATTTCAATTCAATTGCAACTTCAATATAAATTTCAGTACAGTTTCAATAAAATTGCAATATCAGTTTCAATTTAAACTGAATAATCCTCGATACGACGATTTATCCGGAAGGCACAATCTTTCGTACCGAAAATTTTGATCTTCGCACCTTGGGCTGTTGGAACTTCCATTGACCGGAATGAGGGCCGGTGGAAATTTCGGATGCGACGAGTTGTGTACGGGCGGCGTGTGCCTCTGGGTGTGCGACATGAGGTTCGACGCGGATGTCGCCGGATGCAACAACGCCTGTACGTGCTCGCTGCTCAAATTGAACATTTGGGGATATGTGCTGGCGCTGACCGCGTTCGACGCCGCCAGACTAGGAGTTGTGTACGTCGTGGCCGCCCTAAAAAATAATATTCCATTTTCACCGATTTCGGCATATTTCGCCAAAAATCTCGTCGATACAAAAGTAATGGGATAAAAATCAGGAACATATGATCGTGGGATTGTCATGATTCGGAAGATTGCTCACTCGATTCGAATCTTGATCAAAAAGTGAAAAAGGTTTCGAAATTAAGGGGGTAGGAGAATGAGAAAAGTTGGATTCATGGCGATCACAACTTACCAGTCATCCTTCCCGTAGGTTGGGTAACTGGAACGAGAGACACGAATTAAAAATTTTGGTAATTTGTTTGGGTTCGTTTGGGCACGTTTTCTGATTTTTAAAGAACGATTGTATTTATTGGCTTTATTTGAGAACATTTGGGTTTGTTTGGGTTCGGCTGGGCGCGTTTCATCTTTGTTGAGCATGTTTGGGTTTGTTTGGATTCGATTGGATTGGTTTGGGCTCGTTTGGATTTGTCTGGGTTTGATTGGACTCGTTTTCTTTTTGTTCGAGAATGCTTGGGTTTTTTTACAACGTTTGTGTTCGTTGGGGTTCGTTTAGGTTTGTTTGCGCTCGTTTGAGAATGGTTGGGTTTGTTTGGGTTCGTTTGGACGCATTTTCTATTTGTTTACAACGTTTGCGTTTATTTGGATTCGATTGGATTAGTTTGTTCGGGCTCGTTTAAGACGGTTTGGGTTAGGTTGAACTCGTTTTCTTTTCATTCGAGAATCCTTGGTTTTTTTTTGACGTTTGCGTTTGTTTAGAACCGATTGGATTCCTTTGGATTTGTTTGGGTTCGTTTGAGAACGTTTGGCTTTGTTTGGGTTTGATTGAACTCGTTTTCTTTTCATTCGAGAATCTTTGATTTTTTTTGACAATGTTTTGGTTTGTCTGGGTCCGATTGGATTCGTTTGGGCTCGTTTGAGAACGTTTGGGTTCATTTCAATTTAATTGGACGCGTTTTGTTTTCGTTCATTAATATTCAGGCCTGTTAGGGCTCGTTTTCGGTAAATAAATGGACACGGAAAGTTTGGTTTTCCCCCAATTTACCAGGATTGGCTAAAATTTATTTTTTGTAGATACACGCACCGACCCAATGGTCATCGTATTCGTATAAAGTGTACTAATTAACGGTAGCCGATTTGTATTAATATTTGATACTACGAATAATTGTCGTCTGAATACAATGTCCGTAATATAAGTATTGAATTTTAAATGATGCACGGGACACTGTACACCCACACCTTGAACCGAAAATAATTTAAAATTCCTCGTTGTACTTGCAACGTGAATTAAATATTGACAGCAGAGTAAAACTATAATGCGTTCAAGTAGAAAATTAATAATAACAAGGGTCGTGAGAAAAATTATGAACTTCAAGCTTAGGCATTTGGGTTCGTTTGGGTTAACAATAAAACGCAATGAAAATAAATAATTTAAAAAATATGTGCAGCATCGTAATTTGTAAATCGATTCAATAGAACATTTTCTGCGATTTAATAATTCAATATTATGAAGTTGAACTTTTCATCGTTGGAAAACAACATGATTTCTCATTACACTTGGATTACCCATTAAAAATTGTCAGTGAAACTGAAATACGCCGAAATTAATTTGTAAATTAATAAACAGCGATTAAAATGCATGGTAATTAATTGTTCGCCTCTTCCTAACATAAAATCCAAATTTTCGTTTTTCGCAAAACAATTGCACAAATAATTTGTCGGAAAAATTCGAACGAATTAATATTCTTAAAAAAAGAATAAGAATTCGTACAAAATAACAATTAATTGTACTGCCTTTCACTTTTCTTTTTTCACTAATTTTTCATTTTCGTGAAATGATAACATTCTTCGGCTGTTCGTCGCAAAAAAAATCGTTCAGAGTAACACGAAAAAGTCATCAAATTATTTGCAACGAATTAATATTCGTATTCACAGTAAAAAATTGAACCAGATCGTAATTTTTTTCTTACTTTTTCTTTTTAACTGAGGTTTATTTAATGAAATTTCAAATTTGTTTACTACGATTTCCTTTCACAAAAAAATTTTACGTCTCTTCATCGCGAAAGAAATTCGATTTCGAGTCGAAAAATTCTCCAAAAGAATACCACGAAAAATTCGTTCAATTAAAAAAGCTGACAAAATCTTCCTAAAAAAAACCGCACAAAACTTTTTTAAACTTTACTTTCTACCTAACAATTCCGTTTTACTAAAGTTTACTTTTCCCGAAAAAAAAACACGCATTTCCCAAAATTTCTATTCAATAAAATTCGGCTACGAACAATTTTCCAACCAAACGTCAAAATCGTAAAAAAAAAGAAACTCGTTGGCTTCCAACAATGAAAACCGGAGGCGTATCTTCCCAAATAATTTCCGTAATAACTAGAACGAGCCTTTTTCCGTTCCTGACAAACGATTTTCGATGGACGATCGTTTTCGTCGCTCCGAATTACTCACCCAAGGCTGGGCTGACTCGAGTGTACGGTGGCTCGTACAAGCGGCGGGGGTTGTGCCTGAGGTACAGGTTGGATCGTCGTGGCCGGATATACCGAGGAATATTGCGTTGGAGCAGCACCGCTGCTGCTCGGTCGACTTCGCGACTGTTGTTGCTGTTGTTGTTGATACGACTTGTTCGTGGTTTGAATTTGCTGCAAAACGTCCCCCCCCCGCCGTTATTATTACGAAGCTTTCACCAAATAGTATTTTCACAAAAAAAAAACATAAAATCAAAAATCATTCAACGACGAAAAATCGAGAACGAATGAATCCTATGGTGACGACGCGAAGATGAATGGTGGAAGAAAAAAGGGGGTGGGGTAGGAAACCCGAACTTCGATTGACCAGAGGGCTCAAAATTCCGATTTCGCATTTACCGAAACTACAAATTTCGTAAATTTTTTGATTGTTTGGGTTTGTTTAAAATCAAGGGTTTTAAATCAAACTAACGAACCCAAACAAACCCAAACAAATTTCGTAAGCCTTGACGAAATTTTTAGTTTCGAACTATTAAAATTCGGAATTTTGAGCCAATCCGGTCAATCGAAGTTCGGCTTTTCTACCCCACCCCGAAAAGAGGATACACAGAGTCTAGCTACACCCCCCCCCCGTTCCGACCCACCGCCCTCCCGGAGGTAGTTCTAGGGCAATCGCAGTTCGACAAAGATTTTAAGGAGTTAGACTCGAAGAGGATCGTAGTAACGTAAAATTCACGCGAATGAGGTCCGAGGACAAGAAACGTTTCCCAAGGTGTCGAGACTCGACGTAATCCAGGGGACGTTACCACCGAGGATCGTTGGGTGTATATCTTTCAGAGACGAACGATAGAATCTCGACGTTGGTGATCGTGACGAGCTCGAGTTGCTCGGTCTGGCGTCTCCGTTCGCCCGTTGTTCCTTTCCATGGGGACGAGAGGGAAAAAAAACTCGCGAATCTCAAAGAGGTTGCCGAGTGACGTTTCTTTAGGTCCTTGATAGTAGCCGGAGCTTGTGATCAAGGACGAAAAGTTAAACAAAAAAAATTGGTATTCCAAATTCCATAAACCGGAGACGCGGGCCCGTTATAGGCTCACTTTCCACGAAAGCAGAGGGGGCGAGGGGGAACAACGGTGATCCTGGACAGCGAGCAACCTCGAGCTCGAAGTGTTCGGCAATTCTTTGTTCGCTCGATGAACGGAAGAATACACGGCTGGTTCCCTGGTGGTGCTTTGGGATACGAAACTTCTCTATAACGCCCAGTACCGGATTAGCCGGATCAGCGAATATGAGGAAAACCTGGCTTCGTAACCGAGTCTTCGTGAAACACTCTCGAAACAATCCACGCGGTTGACGCAAGGAAGTCTGCATATACATCGAATCTCAGATGGTGGATATCTTATAAAAAAGAAAAACAAAACAACAACAAACTGAAAATATCTCAGCTCAGCGATACACGATTTCGAGAAAAGTTCGGAGGCAAACCAATTTACTCGAAAAAAAAAACACGTGGTTGACGAAAACATGTGACTTTCGTACGTCTGAATTCTACATTTGCATTTGCGTTTACTATGCTCTTTGTCTATAGCCAAAGTATGTCCTTTCATATATTTAATCATTTTCCTCGATAACTCGAAGGTTACTCTGCCAATATCCGGATAATCTCAATGACCGTAAAACCTCAACGAAAGTTGAAACCCGCCGGGAAGCCCCTCCGGCTAACCTCAAATATCCTTATTGGACGTGTCGATTTTAGTAATCCACGTTGAGCCGATAATTTCAATACCCGAATAACCTCAGTGGACATAAAATCTCAACGAATTAACTGATGTTTAGAAGGAATCCCAATAACCTCAAAAATCTCTTCCGATCCATCTTCTCTCGGCTAATCCGGCACTATTCCGGCAACTTGTCAACTCCCCCCCCCCTTCCCCGACCCGCCGCTGTTTTCTCCCAGTCGCCCCATTTTCTAACCCCCGGAAACTGGATGAATAGTTTGTTCGTTGTATCGTCTCTGTTATCCGCGAAATACTAACGTTATGCATTCCTAGGGGCGAATTTTGCATTCTTATAATAGGATTTGGCTGCGAGACGAGCGGTGCCGTCTGAAAGGTCGGTTGTCCACCGACGAGGCCCGACCATCCGTTAACGACCGTCGGGACGACGTTCAGCATCGTATGCGCGCTGTTGCTCGATCTTACCGAGGGAACGGTATTCGGCGACAGATGAGACGGATGTGTCGTTACGGATGAGTTAGTTTGCCTCTGATGATTGAGCTGTTGTTGCTGTTGATGCTGGATCGTTGAATTGTTGTTGTTGTTGTTTCTTGGTACGACCATGCTCCGTATAGCGGTGACGACTCCCGGATTCAACGAGTTTTTGTTTACGGTAGAAGCCGAATTTTGGTTCTGGCTGAGAGCTGAATTTTTAATAGCGGGTGGTGTTGGGGGTTGTTTGGTCCATCCGCCGCTACCGCTACCGCCTTTGCTGCTGACAAATAGCTGCGAGTCCATGACTTTGCTCGGCCAGTAATCCTCGAATCCGGTGCCGGGTGGGAAGTAACTCTTGATGTCGCTCAAACTAATGACCGAGCAAGTTTCACTGGCGAACAATTCGTTCCTTATACCCTGTACTTTGCAGCAAAACTTAAGATACGACAAGTCCCATCCCTCGAGTTTTTCGGCTTTGAGCTTGAGATTGTCTGTTTCCCCTTCGAAGTAGAAGAGGGGAACGTATTTGAGATTGTCCTTGACGGTGTATGGAACAACGGATTCTTTATTGATCCTGATGAAGCCGCACTTTTCGGACTTTACTGATGACGAGGACGTCGACGAGGAGGACGACGAGGATGACGTCGAGGATGTCGACGACGATGTCGCGTTTTGACCAGCTGTCAATTTGGTGTAACAAACGTCGAGAAAAGTGTAAAATTCTTTAGCGTCTGCGACTCTAACCACGAGATCCTTTATCGTGAATTGTTCTTTCCCGAATTGGCCCTCGCAGTGCCTCACGTTTATCTCGTTGAACAACTTGCTCTCAGCCTCGGTTATGTAATAACTCTTTATACACGTACAACTGTATATGTCCGAGTGCAAATAGCTGAGATATTTGTTCAATAGTTTGGACTCGAGTATCCTGACCGAGCAATACTTCTCTCCGGCTCGATAAATGTAAGGAATGTGGCACTTGTCGAAAGTTATCCATCCGAAGTGGCCACGCTGACTCTCGTCGTCCAGTGGTACTTTGCCGCTGGTCGATATCTCCGACGATTGCTTCGCCTCGCTCGGACGAACCTTCGTTACTACCGAGGTCGACGAGGACGACGACGACGATGATGACGAACCGGATATCGTTGTCGTTGTCGTCAGGTAACCCAGTATCCCTGGTAGGTTTGGCTGACCCGACATCATCCTCTGACCTCCACCACCCTGCGATACTCCTCCGCTCGCTGCCACTTTCGCCTTGTTCGCTTCCACCATTTTGGCAGCCAACTCACGGATCTCCGCCTCATCTGGACGCTCCTGCTTCACCGATACTTTCTCGAATGCCCCTGCGAATCGACAGTTTTTTTTTCGTTAGCGATCTCATCCACTCTCGTCTTTCACAATTTTTTGCATCGATATTTTCACCATTTTTTTTTGCCTTTTTTCGGTTGCTTTGGATTTGGGTATGTTTGGGTTTGGCGATTTGACAATTTTGGATTTTCGAGAATGGAGAGAAGGAAAAAAGATTTTTTTTTTATATGAAGTGTTAGGGTTTTTCATTTTGAACCCAAACAAACCCAAACAAACTCTACTCCGGCCTTTGACAATTTTTAGGGACGGAGGTTTCACGATTTATTTGTTTGGGTTAGTACGGGTTTGTTTGGGTTTTACGATTTGACGATATTTTGTTTTCAAGAATGGAACGAAGGTAAATAAATCCTTTTTTTCAATACGAATTGTCAGGGTTTTTCATTTTTCCGAATTTTTCCTTTTTTACTCCATTTCATCGTCTTTATAGTTTCGGGATTAAAAAGGTCGATTGGAAAATGAATTTTCTGTGAACGAATTATAGTCAGGTTTTATTTCTGTTTTTTTTTTCGCTCGAAAATAAAATTCTTGATATTTTTTAAGCAATTTTTTGAAATTTTTGATGATGATCGAACCGATTGAAGAAATATTTTTTTAGAAACATTTTATTGTTAGTCATTTAATTGGTATTTTTTCGTTAAAAAAATTATTTAAAAAAAAATATATGTGGTGCTTGCAGCGTTAAGATGGAAAATAACGAGTAGAAAAAAGCATTTTTTGTGAAATCGTATAAGCGGATTTTTAAGATAATTTTGTTTCCTTTCGAAAATAGAATTCTCGTATTTATTTTGTCATTTTCAGAATTCCGAAAATTTGCAGTTGAACGAAATGTTTGTTCTTGTAGATAAAATATATTTTTCGCTTCGAAAGAATGGCGAAAATAAATATATAACGAAGCTCATACCAATAGAAACGATTTTGTTCTGTATCTCATATTTAATTCCACAATTAATTGTCGTGACTAACAATGGAAAAGTACTCATTAAAAATGATGATAAAATTAATAATTAATACGCGTTAAGGTACGATGTTATTGAAATATTAATTTATAATGAGGGCCCTGTGCTCATTAAATTTAATACGTAATCACGGTTTGTCATCCTAATGAGTTATCGTTCGTTTGGGTTTGTTTGGGTTTATATTTATGAACCTATCGAAGTTATTCTCTCGTCCTTTTTCGTTTCGCTTTTAATGCGTAAACGAAGGATAATTAATAATAATGATAATAACAAACAAATAACTCTTGAATGATTGATGAATAAATAAAAACTTACTGATAAACAAAATCTTAATCACTAATAAATAAATAAATGAATAATAAATGGTTAGTGAGTGAACAACGAATAAATCAGAAACTAATAAACAATTAACAAATAACAGATAACTGCCTATTAATAAACTACATAAATGAAGCTAAATAATTGAACAACTATAGCTATTCATTAATTAATAACTAATGAATAAATAATTATAAATAAATAACAAACGTCGTTAACACGGAGAAAAATCGACAAAACGTTCAAGTTGGATAAAATAAATAAAGAATTCTTCGAAATGGCGAAAACTGATTGACGTTTGCATCGTTGGGTCACAACACAATTTGTTTAATCCCTTTTTTCATATCCCAAATATTGTTGAGTTTCGGTCGAAATGGCTAAATATTCTTAAAAAAAATGTTTCCACAGTTTTCAATTTTTAAATCCGGCAACGAAAAATTCACGAAATGATGAAATAAATGACGCTGAAGTGTGCATCGTCGAAATGCAACGAGAATAACTTTTGTTTGGGTTTGCAACGAAAATAATTTTTTTTTGGTTTGTTTGGGTTTGTAACGAGATATAATTTTTATTTGAATTTGTTTGGGTTTGCAACGAGAAAATTTTTGTTTGGGTTTTCAAAGAGAATAATTTTTGTTTGGGTTTGTTTGGGTTTGCACCGAGAACAATTTTTGTTTGGGTTTGTTTGGATTTGCACCGAGAATAATTTTTGTTAAAAAGAAAATTGAGAAAAGAACATTCTTTGCGTTTCAAAGATGCGACTGCAAAGCGCGTGAAAATAATAATTAACGTTTAATCTCCGAGGATGTAAACTTCAACGCGATCGTCAAGTCGCGGGAGGAACAAGTTCCATGGCGAAAAAGCGATATTCATCTCGAGGCAACGGGTTCTGCGTGCATCAAGGCGTCGCGTGCGTCTGTTTATATTTACACGAATCTAATTGGTTCACCGTAATTTCCACCGAGCGTGCGATCCATTCACGAGAGCCTCGTTCGATCGAGTCACATTCACCGACGATCTTTTCTTTTTTTCTCTTTTCTCGATATTTGATCTTCAGGTTTTATTTATTTTTTTCCGATTTTTCGTTAGGTACGGACGATGGACTGTCGTGCGTTTTTCCCGTTGCGCGTAGCACTGTACTCACGGAGGGCAACGCCATCGCGCATCGTAGGCGTCCACGAGCGGCGTGAAATTAGTCGAGTTGTCGGACGCGCAGGTGGCACAGAAAAAATAGCGTCCGCGTCTTTTTTCTTTTCCTCGTTCTCGAATTTTTCGTAAATTCGTAGCGAACGAAAGAAAAAAAATAGAGGTGACGGTGGGGGGAGGGCCTGCTCACGGAAGTTTCTTTCTCGCCGAAATCGCGTCCGTACGGGTCAGCAGACGATTCGTACTGCCGACCGTCCGGGGACGGGAGCGAAAAACATTTTTCTCCCGATGTTCTTTTTTACTTGAGATCGCCGGCGAAACAATTTTTCCTCCCCGTCTATCAAGCTCTGACGAGAGATTGTGTATCGGCGTTTTCGTCTTATCCGAGGAATTCGTCGATCGCGCTCGTTCGTATCGTGCGTTCACGGGAAACGAAAAAAAAAACGGAATAGAGAAACTTCGAAGTCACGAGGAAAAAAAGAAATGGAGCGAGTGACTGATCGGAGCGACGCCGAGCGAACGAGCGGTGAAACTTCGCGCGGAATCGAGCGCTCGGTCGGTAAATCCACAGTGAAGAAAAAAAAACGGAAAATGAATACCGAGGTCGCGTCGAATGTCGTAATCGAAATTTGTTAGGTTATGCGTCGGTTGATAAAATACAGGTAATCGTTTATCGCGAAATTGAAAGATCGATCGGTAAACCAACAATGAAAAAAAAAACACGAAACGACGAAAACGAAGATCCATTTTTTGACGAGTGAAAATACATGTGCGCTCACGAATAAGAATGGAGGGAGAAGGGGGGGAGAAGACAGAAGTGAGCGTGGAAAGTACGAGCGCTGTCGACCCAAAGATTTCACGGAGTGTGACCGTCATTCGCTCGAGGGCAGCACGAGACGCGTACATACTTATATATAGGGTGACCTGCAGCTGATGGTAGTCCCTGAAGTGGGAGGTTGAGACTGATATATTCCATCAATTCATACAAGTACGTATGGCTCTCGAATCAACTCCTGGATTTATCGGAAAATTAATTTTAGACCTTTAAAATCGATTTGAGAGTTTTTACATTCTAACGTTTTAGAATCGATATTAGAACTTAAAAATCAATTTAAAGAAATTAAACTTAATGTACGTGTTTTAGCATTAGAATTGGACTATCGTTTTAACATTTAGCAATAGCTTTGACTTGATTTTCAATTTTTTTAGTTCTTTTGCGCATTTTTCAATTTTCGATTTTTAAATAAATTCTTGATGCTTCGAATTAATTTTACAATTTTATAATCGATTTCAGCTCTAAAAAGGTAATTTCGTAAATCCAAAAATGTGAGAATTGTAATTATTTTTTCGGAATCCTAAAATTTATTGAATTCATTATTTCTAATTCTTTTTTCACCTGCACATAGCGCTAGCTATGCCGTGAGAACATTTCTGTCGCGGTTACCAGCGGACGGTCAGTCTGCGTGCACATACAATTTCTCGTTTGAAAAATCGTTACCAGTAAAGCAGTCACGAAATGAGAGCTGGAGTATTTCTTTTTATATATGAAAACATTACGAAGCTATTATTCAGTAGATATGTACTTTAATACGAATTTCCATTATAGCATGGACATAGAGCTATCAATCGTGACTCAATAAGCCCCGCACGTGTATCGATGTTTGTCATACGGTTATTTCCGGATTATACATATATATAAATATAAACGACATTCTCATAGCACAACTAGCGCCACGAGTGACACAGTGTTGTAAGTTGCGAACTAAACATCCCTGAAAATCGAGATTTACTTAACGCCCAGACTTCACTCAACATCCAGAGACCATCGCCTTCGAAAATGAAACAACAAAAATCACCGTAAATCTAATTCGAAACGAAACACAACGACGAAAACGCGAACATTACTAAACGACGATAAAAAAAAATCGTCACCATCCACGAATCGTATGCCGGTAGTAAAGAGAACTCGCGATCAATAATTTATCGTCAAAAGTATAGCGATATCGACAACCGGACAGATGGCGCTCGTTATCGAAGGGATCGAAGAGGACAAAGCGAAAACAAGTGGAGGAGCCTTGTGGATTGTTTTGAGCGTCCTTAGGTTCACGTAAGAAGACACGTGTTTGTCGGTAGCGCCCCCAGCCCCAACCTACCCCTCCACCGCACAGCACTGTTTTGAACGTTGTCCGCGAACCGCGCGACTCGCTTAGCGATCCACGAAACTCGCGGCACAGGAGGGGGTGGGGGGAAAAGCACAAATCGTAAGGTGGACGGCAAAGGGGGGAGTGGGGGTAGTGGTCGCGAAAAATCGCGAAACAGATTGAGCGTTGAGTCCGCGTGGCGAATGATGGGTAATTTAACAAGCGGAAGGGGGAGTGGGGGGGAGGGGGGTCACCGCCTGTGACCAAACGTAGTACCGTTCTCAGCTACCGCGAGACGCGCACGTCGCGGGGCAACGAGGGGACGACGGAGGGGGGGTGCAGAAAAAAAAAGAAAAAGAGAGACGTCACTCCAGGCACAATCAAACGCGTTTACGGTGAAGCGGTTGTTTTTTCGTTAAATTTGATTCGACGATCTAAAACCCTCGCGCTGTGGTTAACTACGAACCCGTGAGATCCCGCTGTTGCTGCTGATCAGCCGAGTGCTGCTGCATTGACATCACAGGCACCACCGTCGCACTAGCACCGTTCCGGCTCGCGGTTAATACTGCGCTGGTACACCGGCGTGGTGTACAGCAGCGCCAGCGAACGGCAACGCGGCGAAACCCGGTGAACCGGCCGAAACTTTTCGCTACCCCCTTGCCGCTCCGTTCGGGCCGAGCCCGTTCGAGGGAACGTGAAGCGAACGGGAATAGCAAACACGAAAGTTTAGTTGAGACTGTATAAATTGTATTTTTCGTTGATCGAAGCCGGAAGAATGGAAGAGACCGTTGCAGGGAGGGAGGATACGAGTCGATCGAGAGACTCGTCGATGTTTCACTCGATCGCGCGGTTGTTCACATTTTCGTGCAGTTTGCGTGTTCACGGGGATGGAAAAACAAAGCGGTCGGTAAGCGTTACGAACGCGAAAGGATACTCGAGGAACGAAACTCCCGGACATCGTCACGTACCGCCATTTTGTTTTGTTTTTTTTTCTACGCTCGGTGAACGAGAGGGGAGAGGGCGGAAGGGAAGGGTGAGGGGGGCAGCGGGGGGGGGGGGGGATACGTTTTTGTCGAACGAAAGGCGTTTGACGTTTACGCACGAGGACCGCGAGCCGTGCGGCTCGCTCGTCGATCGCCAAGTGGGAACCGCAGCGAGCCGAGCGCTCTGCGCGTGCGCGGCGGCGCCTGCCGCTCATCGCGGGAAAAGTGGTGGGGCGCGCAATGGCAAATCGCAGCGCCGCGCAGGCCAGCGCCACTCGCCACGTCGCTACAACGTACCTTTCTCGGGCTTAGTACACGCGCGACTCGCGCGCGAACGCGTGGGGGGTTCGTCGCGCGCGCCGTTTTTTTCGCTCTTGAATAAGCGTGCTAGGGGACAAGGTGATTGTACATACGGTGAAACACGTACGGAGCTAACGTTGCTCGGATTTATTTAAGAAAAGCTATGGTTTGATGTTTAGCTCATAACAATTTTTTTTATTTCATGATCTTTTTTTTTGTGTTTTGTTTAATCGTGAAAATCATCGTTGAAGAGTTAAAAAAAAATGACCTAGCTAAAGATTCGAAAAGTTGTCACGCGTTGTGAAGGCGCAACAATGACAGATATACCAAAACCATCGGGAAACTTCAAGGATCGCTTCCGTGAAAACGTTACCAACGTGGATGCTCCAGTTTTCGACTCAATCGCAATCGTACAAAACTCGCAATTCCACACCTGACAAGTCGCTTTCCGTGACAAATCCGAAGAGGGATTATTATTATGATTATTTTTTTGTTCCTCGATGACTCGTCGAGAAGTATTCTTCCTTGGGTCTGTACCCGTTCGCCATTAGGCGTCCAAGGCCGTCCAAGTCGAAACTGCGGAAAGGAGAAGGCGCGGCGCGCGGACGCGACAAGTTTCTAATTACGCCGCGGGAGAAAAGTGAAACTATCGTGCGCGCGTCAGCTGGACAGAGGGCGCCGTTTGCTTTCTTTTCTTGTATCTTTTCGACGTTTCGAGCACGGTGCCGAAATGTCTCATTTATTCAATATTATTTTTTTGTTGATGGAATACACATTAAAATTGAAATAATTGATAAAATGAATAAAGTAAATTAAAAAAAATACAGCTAACCTCAATTATTATACCCATCCAATCAATGGATCAATTTTTCAAAATGTACGTTTGTTAATAGCAGGTGACGAGTTGGGACAGTAATTATTTTTAATCTAGTGAATAACTGGACGTAGTCAAAGTTTAGGGTTTTGCGACCAACTAGATCTAGTGACAAACTGGTTTCTACAAAACAGAAACTAGACGTAGTGAAAGACCCGATCTAGGGAGGAAAGTCGGGTTTTGGTGAAAAAGTTAGTGTAGTAAGATACGTGGAGTCCAGCAGAAAATTAATCGTTACTGGAATACAAGGTCTCGTTGACCACCACGTCTAGTGGAAAACCCAGATCTAGTGAAACAACCGATTCAGTGAAATATGAGATCTAGTGGAAAAACTAGATCTAGTGGAAAAACTAGATCTAGTGGAAAAACTAGATCTAGTGAAAAACTAAGTCTAGGAAAAAACGAAGTCTGGGGAAAAACTAGGTCCAATACAAAGTTAGCTCCGCTCACAAACAAGGTCTAGTAAAAAAAACTGAGTCTAGCGAAAAACTAGAACTAGTAAATAATAAATAAAATAAAACTAGGTAAATCGGTACGACCCAGTGAAAGCTAGATCTAGAGAAAAACCGGGCCTAGTCGTATCTCTGATCTAGGGAAAAACGAGATCTAGTTAAAAACAACTAGGTCTCGCGTAAAAACCGGGCCTAGTGGAAAGCTCGGTTCAGTAAAAAAACTAGATCTAATTTTTAAAAAACTAGATCTAATTTTAAAAAACTGGGCCTAGCGAAAAACTCGCTTCAATAAGAAAACTAGATTTAATTTTAAAAAACTGAGTCTAGTGAAAAACTAGATCTAGTTAATAATGATTAAAATAAATCTAGGTAAAACGGTACGACCCAGTAAAAGCTAGATCTAGGGGGCCGGAAAAACCGGGCCTAGTAGAAATCTCGGCTCAGTAAAAAAACTAGATCTAATTTTTAAAAACCGGGCCTAGTGGAAAGCTCGGTTCGGTAAAAAAACTAGATCTAATTTTAAAAAACTGGGCCTAGTGGAAAGCTCGGTTCAGTAAAAAAACTACATCTAATTTTAAAAAGCTGGGCCTAGAGAAAAACTCGGTTCAATAATAAAACTAGATTTAATTTTAAAAAACTGGGCCTAGTGAAAAACTCGGTTCAATAAAAAAAAACTAGATCTAATTTTTAAAAACTGAGTCTAGTGAAAAAAGCAAGTATAGTGGAAAACCTAGCTCTCCTGGAAAGACCAATTCTCGAAAAGTTAGTTCAAAAACCTCTAGGGGTTCTAACGACCCTCGTTACCTCTAGAGAGGTCCTTCCGATATTTGCTTCTTCTCCAATCGCGCATCAACCGAATAACCCTTTCCGCTCGGCTCACGGCGGACGAAGGAGCACGGGAGCGGCCATTTTGAATCTCGATAGCACGAGGCACGTGGGGAAGCCCAAGAGATTCGCCAAACTTCCGTACGTAATTCCCGTATTCCTCGAGCGCTCGGGAGGAACGTGTCGATTTTTTCTTTCTCTTACGATCGATCCGATTCGTCGTGGAACGACGAACCATTTCTAAAAATTGTTTCTTTTACTTTTTTTTTCGGTGTCACGTGACCCACACAGAAATTGGCCGATCGCGATGTTTCTTCACCCACGAGTTAACCTCACTTTCGAACTTTGAGTATGTAACGCGAGAAGCTCGATCGATCGGGGTAAAGAGTCCAATTCGAGGAATTAAAAGAAACGCGCTTTGTAAAGAAAAAAAAAAACAAAAGAAAAAAAAATACTTTTTTTCTTCTCAAATTTGTGAAAAATCGAGAAATCGTTGAGCAAGACAGAACGAGTTCGGGAAAAACTGCTGGAACTTTGTCATGGCGACGAGACGGCCAATGATGTCGCGCCGTGTCGAGTCTCAACAAAATGGCCGACCGATAACAAATGCCCATCGAGAATCGTCCCGGGAAAAGGGCTTGTGTCACGAAACAGTACTAATAATTTGTTTTTTTTTTTCACCTGCATGAGAGCGTTTTCGCGTACCGGAGGATTTTTGCATGATTACGAAAAATTCTTTTTCGCGTGGAAAGAAAACATCGTTCGTGAATATGCGCGATAGAGGTCGATTGATCGGTAATTATTTATTGTGCGAAGCGAAACACTCGAAAAAAGAGTTACAGATGACAGTATGACAAAAAAAAAAAAGATTATTGGGAATTTAAAGAAATAAAGGAAAATGGAACCCAAACAAACCCAAACAAGGGCTCGAAAATAGAAAAAGTAGAATTGAAAATACGATGTTAAAAAAAGTTGAGTTAAAGAAAAAAGAATTTTCCGTTGAATAATAAATAATTCTAATAACGTATATATATATAAAACTCAAAAAAATCTTTCGATATAATAACCAAACATTTTTTTTAATATTAACGAAAATGTACAAAAATCATAGAAATCAATATTCAACGCTAACCCAAACAGACTCTTGCTTTTATTCGGTCCTTGAAAAAAAATTCAAAAAATCCCAAATATATTAATATGAACATACAACACTAGGAACGATGAATGTACCATAAAATAGACTTTTTCCATTTTATAGAATCAAAATGATAAAACCAGAATTCTTGAGATTAGATTATACGATAATATTTTAGATGTTATATTGACGGTATTTTGATTTAGAGAAAACGAAAATCTTGAAAACATTATTTAAATAACCGTCAGGTTCGAAAAGCCCATAAAAACCAACAAGATAAATGTAAACCGATAAACATTACAAATTCCAGCTACCGATTAATCTAATTGAGTTTCCTTACCGTTTATTTACAAGATCATTGTACGAATTCAAATTGGTTTTTTGGATGGCTGAGTCAGTTACCACAATTAATCGATCAAAGTAAACACGAACAACAATGAATAATCCATCATAATTTATATTCCCTTACATTCAACGCTATATTTATAATTTATAAACTAATATTAAAAAAAAAAGTATTATTCAACATACTACAACATAGAATCAACAATAATTCATATTTATCCCTATAAACATAAGAATACTACGAAAACGAATAATTTTACCCGGAATAAAGCGATTCGGCAACAGTGCCATAACTGTTCCATCGCCGTGTCCACCCAAACGAAAAAAAGATTTCGAGTGCAAAAATTAACGATTAACGATACTTTCTGATAACGAAAGATAGAGAGAAGAAGAAACAAGAATCAAACTCCAAAACCGTGATCGTGTAGCACGGATCTCGCCGTGGTACATACAGCTCAAAGAGTATCCCGCGTCCTCCCCTCCCCTCGCCCCGCGGAGCGCCGAGCCCAATGTGACAACGTCGCACGGTCGATATACTCTCTTTCAGGCAAAGTGCCAAGATTCGCGTGCGCTATAATACATACGTGTGCACGCATACAGGTACACGGATACGAGAGAGTTCGTTGGTGTGAACGCGTCTCCCTGCGGTCCCCCCCTCCAACCGGCGATTCTTCGTTTCAGGAGCGTCGAATTATGGCGGTAGTGGGGGGAGGCTGGAGGGGACGAGTGGTAGTGGTGGGGGTTGACGGTTGGACGAGGCGCGCGGGGATAGCCGAGAGCGGCCAGTTTCGCCGTGGAGTGGGGGGGGAGCGGCAAGAGAGGGGGGGGTGGGGGAAGCTGCGCGAAAGCACGAAAGCGGTACGACGTTGACCGGGTTTCGCGCAGCCGCCTCATATACAAGGAGAAGATCAGTCTCGGATGTGGAAAGGCAGGAGTGGGGGGGGGGGCGGGGAGGGGGAGAGAGAGAGAGAGGTGCGGAGGTTCGAGCTTATGTACAACCGTCCACCGCCTCGTGCCCACCTATGTAATATTATACTTATTATTTCAGCGATGATTTACGGACCGCGACGTTGCCACATCGGAGTCACGCCCACTGCGCTACTTCGGCACGTACAGCGTGCGGGCGAGCGCGCGCGCGCAAGGAATTTTCCGCGTTTCGTGTCGTCCGCGCAGGCGCGTCAAAAAGAAAAAAAAAAACAACGTCGATAAGCGGAATTATTCGCAATTAAAGAAAAAACACATACATTCCCCCCACCCCCGGGAGGATTGAAAAACGGTTATTTTTTTTAAAATCAAACTCGGAGTCGTATCGATCGCGTTCTCGTCGATTGGGATCGACATCGCGGTGGCGCCACGATCGGCCCAGCCCCACCCTTGTTCCGAGAATTCTTATCGTCGTTGAGCCGAAAGAGGTAAAAAAAAAAAACAAATTGAATAAGAAAAAAATGTATTGAAAAAAAAAACAAATGGTGAGAGAACGCTGCGGAAATGTCCGCAGCGCGGCGTTGCCGGCGC
>JAPYZJ010001191.1:0-39895 GCA_030522765.1 Ophioninae sp. B BG-2022a | reverse complement strand
TCAAAGTCTTTTATTGGTATTTAATTCTTAACTATCACTGCAAAAATAAAATACAGATTCGAAGCACCATGCGTACGAAGTCGCGGGAAAAAGCTAGTAGCTAAATAAAATTAGAACTTCAAAACACATTCAAAAAACTTCAAAAAAACATGGACGTGCTATCGAAGTTCATGTTTCCTACCCAACCCCGTTATTCTTTAGCAAAAGAAAAAAAAATGCTATGGGACTACATGGAACATTCCTAAAGCCGGTACTTAAGTCCCGCATTTAAAAAGACGATAGAACCTCCTGACGAGAGTATTGAATTATACGCAAAAATGACATCCTTATAGGATGGGGATTCCTTATTGAAATCCAATTATGTCCGATGCTGTTTCCAGATTGATGTCGTTAAAGAATTTTGTATTCTTCAACTTTTTAATTAAATCTTGCTAAATTAAAAAAAAAATTTCATTGAGCATTGAACAGATTTCATTGAGCCCATTGGCACTCACACAGAAGCACGTATTTCTTTGGGACTCCCTTCTTTGTAGGCAGTCCTCATAAGGATCCAATTCGATTTTGCACTGATCCCTACACGATACAGTTTAAAAATTTTGTTCACACGTCATAAGTTAATTTCCGGAGGGTTCTTATTTATTATCAAATTTAAAAAAATATAAATATTCACCGATCTGCAAAATGAATACAATGTATTATCAAGAAAAGTCAATATCGCATATAGCAAATCCTCCTTTTCAATTCCTACGTTAATGCTTATATATATTTGGTGTATTGAAAAATGTTTTTTTTTTAAGCGTTTTATTATCGAAGTAAAACAGTTCTGCTCACGAAAGTCAAAAGTATAAAAACCATTCGTATTAACGTATATAAAGTATAAATAGTGAGTAGATAAAAGTTCATCAGCAGTTCATTATATCTGCGTCATAATACTAATTTATAAATTACTTTTAAAATATCTTCTTTTTTATCATTATCTTTATATAGTGTAAAACAAAGTCGCTTCCTGACATCTGTACGTTTAGATCTTGCAAACTGCGCAACGGATTTGAATGCGGTTTTCATCAATAGACAGAGTGATTTAAGAGAAAGGTTTATATGTATAATACATGCATATTATAGTCGAGAAAAGCCGAGAATTTCAAATAGTTGTTATAAAAGGTACAAAATTAAAAAGGATTTCTATTCGAGCGAAGCCCCGGGCAAAGGCTGGTATTTAATATATGTAAGTTCTAGCGTATGTAAGGCACAAAGAAGGAACGAGGCTCTGCACCCCCTCCCACGCGGCTGTTGGGATTAATACAGATATCCACAGGTATCCAAAACCATATTCATCAAAATAAAGTAGCAAATTTTTAAATCGCCAATGAAAAGCAAGATACGGGGAGGAAAGGGGGTGGTTTACCCCCTCAGGGTTGAATATTGATTTCGCAACATAAGGAAACGTCGATTCGGAATTGCTAGAAATTCTTTGAATGAGAAAAGACACGGCGAACAGGAAAATACGACTGTGGTAAAGAAAGTCCAGGTAGAGGGTAGTGTACCCCCTTAAGGTTGCTATTTGGCCCAAGATGCAAAAACACGTCGACTAGATTTTTGCGTTTTCATCAAAATAGGATTGGCTTGCTTTAATTAGGTTTACTCCGTTCTCATAGAGGGTGGGAAAAAAGATGAACACAGGGGTGGTTCACCAATTAATTTTTCATTCATACGAGGTGAATTTGTAAATATGCACACGAACTTACGTTGGAGTGAAATTAGCCGAGAGTTTCGTAATGCTAGCTGAATACACGAAGCTCTTGCCTAAACAATCGAAGGGCAGGTTGAACCCTTTCCGATATCTCGAAATTAAGGGGTTCAACCCCTTAATTTCGAGATATCGGAAAAACAAAAAACACGTATCTGCTACTTTTCTAACCTACACGTGTATGCAAATTTACATCGCAATCGATTGTGAATTGTCGGAGATACGTATGAACAAATTGAATTTTTGCAGTAGACAATGTGGAATTTGATGATATCCGCATTGTTTTTATCTTCAATGTATAGTACGTGAAAAAATAAAGGTTGTTGCAATTTGATTTTTTTTTGTATCTCGTACCGTTAAAATGTTATCGACGAAAAACGTCGACATTTTCGGGGGTCGTTTTCACCCCTTAAAACAGTTTTTCCCCAGATAAAGAAAAATACGTGTTGCGTAGTTTTTGATACTCTTCCACATTGGAAAGTTTCATCGAAATCGAAAGGGGACACTTAAGTGATGTTCCTTGTCAGAAACTATTGCCACTCGCCAAACTTTCGTTAAGGAGTTCTTTTAGAATATTAAAAGGAAAGTATTTCCCTCCAGTTTTCCGACGTACACCCTTGCGGGTTTTTATGTGTCTGCCGACATTCTTTTCCGTTTTTCTCTGTATCCCCTTTCTGCCACGATTTTTTGAAATTTGAAATGTTGATATTTGAAATTTGAAATTTTGAATTTTGAAACTTGAGATTTGAAATTTTGATATTTGAAATTTGAAATTTGAAATTTGAAATTTGAAATTTTGATATTTGAAATTTGAAATTTGAAATTTTGATATTTGAAATTTGAAATTTTGATATTTGAATTTGAAATTTGAAATTTTGATATTTGAATTTGAAATTTTGAATTCTGAAACTCGAAATTTGAAATGTGAAATTTTGAAATTTTAAATTCTGAAATTTTGAAATGTTTTGAAAATTTGAGCTCGACTGCTCAAATTTTGACACGATATACAACTCGCTTCAAATATTGTTTTAACCTATCTTTTTTTCTATATTTTTTTGTTTACCGCTCTATCTGTTGGAAGCGAGGGGAACAATCGACATACTAGTTAACAACAACCGCTGTGACATATGAAACATTACAGGTTCCCAATTACATTGTTTATTAATAATAAACCGAATAATGTTATTCAATGCAGCATTAAAAGTGAGGAAATTACATATAATTCGATAGACACCGTTGTGAAAGCAGATGGATCAGTTAATTCTCAAAGAGAATTTTTGAATTCCCTTGATCTGCCAGGAATGCCACTATACATATTAAAATTGAAAATAGGTGTGTCAAATATCATGTTGCGGAATTATTAATCCGCCAAAACTCTACAATAGGACTCGACTCGCAGTTAAGATATTGATGAACAACGTAGTGGAAGCAACGATTTTAACGGGGCTTTTCAAAAGTGAAGATGTCTTCATTCCTCGAATGCCCATGATCCCGACCGATACGTCATTTCAATTAAAAATATTACAATACCCAATTCGTTTGGCGTTCGCAATCACAATCAATAAAGCTAAAAGTCAATCTTTAGAACTGTTTGGGATTAGTTGTGGATTGCTTTTCAAATGGACAACTGTATTTTGCGTGTTCCCGTGTCGACAAACCAGATGGTGTTTATATCTACGCAAACAATTAAAAAACAAAAAATATTTTGTACCCACAAGTATTGCAAAATTAAAGTTGTATGAAACGTATGCTTTGGTTGGTTCATCATTTCTCATCCATGAAACCATAATGCCCCACAATGAAGCGTGGCAGGGTACAGCTATTTTTATAATTATTATTTAGCTACTGATTTAATTAATATTTTCATTATTTATTTAAGTTCATAGATTTGACTAATATTACTAATTTTTAACAACTTTTCAATACTGTTTATATTGTATCTCATTATTGTCAAGTTACAGAAGCGAGAACAATGAGAGATGGGTGAAAAAAGATTATATGAATATTTCTAGCCATAATGTGTCACAGCAAAGTGTGGCAGGGTGCAGCTAGTAGAATACTAATATTTTATGTATTTTAGATAATTTTTTTGTATAACAGTCATGATTACCAAAGTTATAAATTAGAACTATATTTGTACCTAGATTTCTTGTCGTTCTTATCGACTATCAATGATTAAATAATAAAGCCAAAATGATGAAAAAAGCACTATATTATTTCGGCAATTTCGGGAGCATAGTTTTCGTGTCTATAGTTTTAACAAAAACGTTCGATTTCTACCGTCGTTTCATGGAGCTGAGTCTAAATATTTTTATCGTATTGTAGCTTCGTTCAGGGTTATGACTTTCCATGCAAGATTAGCTGCAGCTTATTTCAGTGCGCGGCGGTGGAAAATCGTTTAATTACAATTAACCTGCTCAATTACAATAACGTGAAATATGCTCTAACGCGTTGTATTCAAATACAATAATTATCATTGCAGACTCGTACAAACTTTAATGCACCTAGAATCAGTTTATTGTTATTCATAAAAGTTGTATTAAAAATGGATTAGTAACCGTTTAGAAAAACACTTTCGAAATAACCTATACAACTATACATTTCAGGTTTTACATTTCACAAGAGTGACCTTTTTGCTTCGTGAGTAGTTAATATTAATGCATAATAAAAAGGACTTATAATTTCAAATAAAGATAGTAATCAAGCTTATTCAAACAAATCCGTGGACAAACAGTCCAATGCTATTTCAATTATAGTTCGTCGATGATAATTACTGCCACTTTTTGATGGCTTGTTGAGTTTGATTCATGAAGCAACGTTCCCTAGTAGTAATCCTGGTCCGGCTATAAAAAGGGCTCGATCACGCATCTTGATTTTCTTGTCATGCCTTGATCAGGATTCTTGATCAAGCCCTGGATGTTTCTGTGATATTTTCCCTGACTTGTATCTCATCAGGGTAAAACATCAAGGCTTGATGAAGTTACAAAATCTAAGCTTGACTAAGCTAAAACATCAAGCCTTGATGAAAGTAAAATATCAAGGATCGATCTATGAAAAAGATCAAGACCTGATCAAAATAGAACATCAAGCCTTGCTCACGTTACAAAACACATACCTGATAAAGAACTACAATCAAAGCCTTATTTTTTCTTTAAATAAGAATCTTTATTACATTTCGTTATGTATCTGAGGTGAACTTATACATAACTTTAGTTTGTACACTTTTGTCTGATTACGCGTTATTATAAATTATTATCACATGTTATAGATTACTGCCGCTGAAGAATTCGAAAAAATATATACCACTTAAGATTCAAGAACCTCATATATGACATAAATCCGAGTGATTTTACCATTTTGAATGAATACACAAATTTATCGAATAGAAAGAAAATGAAAATAAAATTATTTTGACAAATTAATTAGTAATGCGAAAATTAGTATCATTTTTCATTTCAAGGCTCGATCACTGAAAAAGATCAAGACCTGATCGAAATAGAACATCAATCCTTGATCACGTTACAAAATTCATACCTGATAAAGAACTACAATCAAAGCCTTATTTTTTCTTTAAATAAGAATCTTTATTACATTTTTTTATGTATCTGAGGTGAACTTATACATAACTGTAGTTTGTACACTTTTCGTTGATTACGTGTTATTATAAATTATTATCACATGTTATAGATTACTGCCGCTGAAGAATTCGAAAATATATATACCACTTAAGATTCAAGAACCTCATATATGACATAAATCCGAGTAATTTTACCATTTTGAATGAATACACAAATTTATCGAATAGAAAGAAAATGAAAATAAAATTATTTTGATAAATTAATTAGTAATGCGAAAATTAGTATCATTTCTCATGTTGTACAATCTTATAATAATGCGCATGGTAAATGAAGGTTGACTGCTCCGTATTTTTCTCGTAGTGTCAATATCGCTATGTACATAGTGGTAATTTCGGAGAGTGTGTACTTGTATACGAGTTTTCTGTAGGTTGGAAATGAGCTCAATAAGACTAAGGGAGAAATGTTTGAAAAGCTCGTACCGCTGAGGTGGGTTTTTTCCGCTTTTTTACATGACGCATAGAACCACTCGTCATGGGAAACACGCGTCAAGCCGGAAGTAGTCGTTGCGGTTGTAACTACGAGGCCGTGGGTATAAAGTGAGCGGCGATTCCGCTTACACCGTGTGCAAACACGACTTGCGATGTAGCAACCCTTGTAACGAATTTGAGAAACGTGCTCTAACCACGAGGCATGTTTTCCGACCACGCACTGTAGAGGTTGAAAACACGGTGAAGGCTTTTCGGAAATACGTCTCATAAAAGAAAGCGAAAAAACACAGATTAAAGGCATAAACAGTGGCCGAATATATTAATAAATACGTGAAGGTAAAATAAAGAGTATAAAGAAAAAATCTATAATGTTTTGACCATTTATATTATTGCGTGAGATAACTGTAAAAAACCAAACAATTCCTGACAAAACCCTTAAATTTAATGGTTATTCAATTTTAAGTCAATGTATTGCGGTAGTGACAGATCTCTTTTGACAGATGCATTTTTCGTTCAATTGTAAAGTACTCATGTTGGGTGATCAGAAGTCACCAATGATTGGCCAATGCGAGACGCTGACGCGGCTGGGTAGGAAACCCGAGTTTCGATTGACCAGAAGGCTCAAAATTCCGAATTTTAATAGTCCGAAACTACAAAATTCGTAAAGGTTTACAAAATTTGTTTGGGTTTGCTGCGGTTCGTTAGTTTGGTTTTAAACCCTTGATTTTAAACAAACCCAAACAAACTTAAAAATTTAGGAAATTTGTAGTTTCGGTATATTAAAATTCGGAATTTTTAGCCTTCTGGTCATTCGAAGTTCGGGTTTCCTACCCGACCGCGCGCTGACGAGGGGATGGTCTTAGACGTGCATTGAGTTACGGATTGCGACTTGGCGTCGTTATACTATGGGTAGGTACTGTGTAACGTGGTAGATAAGAGAGTTCTCTTTATTGAATGAATTACTTATTTATTTATTTGTTTAAATATTTACTTATTCATTTGTCTATTTTCTTATCGTTACCGTATACTTATTTATTAATTCAGTTCGTCGTTATTTATTTACTTATTTACATTCGTATCAGGTTGTCATGTGTTGTTATTTATTTATTCAAGCGTGAAATTTGGATTCCGGACTTATAGCGAAACAAGGGGGCGCTTCCTGTGCGATGATCGATGATCAAGAATCATTTAATTCGGTTAATCAATTGTCGACGCACGATGATATTAAATTTGGTTTTCAAGAGCTACGCGGTTAATTTGTTGACCTGCCAAATCAAACTCGAGCCCGACGACAATTGCGGTTTCGATCTCTCGAGCTACAGTGAAACTTATCATCTTCAAGCGGAATACGAGGTTGATCAAAATGCATGGATGTCGGTGCTTGTGAATTGCAAGGAACAAGCGTTCCTTTGGGTCTTAGACGCGAGCGGCAAAACAGAGTTTGGCTAACAATAAGACAATTCTGACTAGTCGAACTTTACAGGCGTTTATACTGTACAATGCAACTACCCGGCAACGATCATTGCTGCGACTGCTCCTCTCAAAACGATGCCAAGTAGTTATCGACGAACCTTGGAACAATTGTTTGTATCGAGTGTAGCGGAATTCACAGAGATTTGGACATTCACGTGTCGAGAATACAATCGTTGACGATGGACAATATAAGAGCTGTGCAATTATTGCTCGCACGTTACATGACCAATCAGCCCTTCAACGAAGTCATGGAAGCCACTTTGCATCACAACCTCAAGCTTCTAGCAATTTACCCCTGATGTACAACCTGACAAAAAATCGGGATACGGGGCTGAACAAGATTGGATCCGGCAAACCGTATTTTGTGATACAGCACTGATCCAGTAACTGGGTCAGCTCTCTGTTGGGTGTGAAAAGCTTTTTTGCTTCCGGCTCTGACTACTCTGGAACCTACGGTATAAATAAAGTTCGAATGCGGCTTGCCGGATTTGGTAATACGGAACTTTTCCGGGTACCCTATCATGGCATATATTTTGAGGTGCCTACCTAATTTGCGCCTGATGTCCACCGGAATGGCAGTTCCCGCTACGAATGTAGCAAAGCAACATTGTTCAGGGCCACATCAGGTCGCTCGTACTGCGCCCGTAAGATAGCTTTAGTAAGGTTGAATAACCAAGGAACGATCAATTTGCTTTCTCACACTCGCGTTTCGGATTCGCTGAACTATCAAACATCCGGTACCAATCAAGCCAAAGTCATCAAAAAGTCTGGTTGACTTCGTAACGGCTGACAAATTCGTGGAGGACACCATCCGACCAGTGAGCCCTCTCGAGTTCGAAAACTTCAGCAGAAAAACGATTTCCATTTTGGTCTCCGCAATTTCAGGACATTAGAGAATCTTTTCGTGGGAAAGCGACCGCTGAAATTTCAGATGGACGCCGTGTGCCTATCCTTGGACGAGGGGGGTTCGACGATAGTCCTCGCAAAGCCTCGAATTGGAGCGAGACCCGCTTTGTCCCGGAGGGCCGAGCGAAGAGGAACGTCGGAAAATTAACATCGGATCGCGACTTCAGTACCGAAAATTTGGAAAGGGGATTTTCGCGTTGAGGATCTGACCGCTGAGGGCTCAATGGTGCCTTGACCCCAGTGGTCTGCTGGGGTCGTAGAGAGAAAAAAGGAGGATAAGGGAGTGGTAAATTCGCGTTTGTAAGTTTGTATCGTCAAGTGTATTAATAATCGTGAAATACCCTTTGGAAGAGAGTGAGGCAAACAGGGGGAGAGAGAGAGAGCGGGTATAATCAGAAAACGATCTTATAAATTTTCTTGTTATCCAGATACGATTTTCTTTCCTTTACGATAATAAAGTAAAGTCCGGTTCTTCCCAGCCCTGCCCCTCTGCCACTAATCAGGCTAGCCGGTGCAAGTCGTCCATTCCTTCTTCTCGCCGTTAAAGCCTCTGGCGCTCAGGGAAAAATATCGCCGAGAGGATAACGAACGGTTTTGTGAGAGTGGGTTTTGCGCCACAGTACTAATCAAACCCCTGAGGATTAGGATTGAGGTGCCCACGTAGCATTGTTTCCAAGAAACGGCGGGCTTAAGATTAACACACTCTTTATGGCTCTTCATCATTTGACGCTTGACATTTGAATGAATTGACATGTATGAAGGATTTATATAAAGTACCAGAGAATATAGAAAGCAAGTGCACTAATCCGGTTGATGATGTAACGTGGTTGATTTTGAAAACGCGCCGGCCCTCTCTTCCTCACTCCCTCTATTTTTGCGACGTGCGGATATTTTTCGTCGTCTTATTCGTATGCCTTAAGAACCACACCAGCGACAAAACTTCGACGCAGCCTCTACCTGTGTCGATAAAACAAAATTAGTGCGAGCTACAGGTATCCCTGGCATTCGCCGGAACTAAATGTTACAAATGGACGATATTTTCTCGAAATTGTAAAAAAATACCTACAAATTATGGTTTCTCACGGATCTCCTGAAATATGTAACAGGATCAAATGGTTGAGGTTTCAGAATGTGTTTTAGAATGTGTGGCTCCCTGTGCAGAAATTTGTTTGGGTTCGATATACAATCTGTAATTTTTTTTCGAAAAAATTACAATCTGTAATTTTTTTTCGAATCGATATACAATCTGTAATTTTTTTTCGATTTGTGAACAGTGGGGAGAAGACAGCCGCATGTACGTCTTTTTTCATCATCTGCGTGCTTAAAACCCCAGAAATTAATATTTTCTTTTTGAGGGAAAAGTCATTGATTAATGTAGGATGAGACACAAACAAAAGAAGTGACAGCGAATGGACCTGCTTTCACTTGTTCTAAGAAGTAAACAATTCAACATTCTGCAGTCGGTTTTCAAGTGTAGAAGTGAGAGTACATATTTTTCTTAGGAGTGTGTTTATAAAATAACTGTTGGTATGGCGGAGGACCGCATGGGTATGTACTTTTAAAAATTGTTTTTGTTTTCTTTGGTACGTGTTGTTATGACGAAAACTAATCAAAACTTTTTAACATGAATTACTGTGCTTGAAAAAAAAAGACATTTTAATATTTAGGATGAGCACTCTTGTTCATCGATATTTATCGTTGAAATATTATAATTTTCGTGTAGTTTAATTATTAATCTTGATGAATAAATAAAGTATTTTTGCCGCTTTTTGCCGTAACTACATAAAAAATGTATTTTTAGATGTGGTGGGAGGTATATAAAGGAGCGAACTATCCAACATGTGGCGGGATGAACGGGATGCGCGCTGTGGAGGATGATAATTAATTTTTCACACGTATCTCATACGAAATACTTTACAAATCTATCCAAATCTAAAATATAACATGACGGTAATTTTGCGCGCGTAGATCTGGAAAAAGCACGTACGTGAGTCGTGTGTCTATCAGTTTGACATTATCGAGTCAAATGTGGCGAAATTCCGAAATGTCGTTTCAGAAATTCGTGGGAACCTATTACCCTGATCGGCGGACGAGCGGTGGGGGTAGAGTGCGGCATGTACAGGGTGTCCCACGTAAGAATGTCATCCGTGAAATCAGGGGTTGGGGGTGAAATTCTGAGTCGAATGATATAAGCATGTATGAGCGTGCTTTTTGTTGGCTTTTTTTAGGAAGCGATTGCGGCCTCGATGGTACGCGCTGTCGGCGCTTTTACCTGTCCCCTTCCTTCTGTCTCTACAAAATGTATTCGAATAATGTTATTGCAATATTATACATTTCATTTGCCAAAATGTACTGTCAACCACCGAAAAGTCATTCTCTCTACGTTGTGAAAATTGGTAGCAAATAATTTAAAAATAAAAAAAAAGTAATAAAAACAAAGATTTGTTGCGATGTGAATCTAGGCTACGCGGACAAGATTCTTATCCGCTGGGTGCTCGGCTATTCGCTCTGTTGCTTTATCACTCGCACTTTACGAGTCATGTAGAGTACGGTAAACTTCAACCCGCGATTTCTCGAAAACTGGGCCTAGTTGGCACCTAATTCTTGAAGGTTTTATTCACAATTTTTGCGAAACTGACTTTGCATCAATTTGTGAAAAAATACATATATATATTTATTTATTAAAAACTACCCTAAAACAATCAATTTGAGAAAATATACGTAGTTGAGTTATAAATAATTAAAGTTGATTTTCCGTATCTCGAAATACTGACATTTTCTTGAATTATAGCCTGCCTAAGTAAAAAGTTGGGGCTTTTTTTGAACCTTGCAAGACCTATTTCTTTTATAATGTACACCCTCCGTTGTACGTATCAAAATCCATTTTTTGAGTTCAGTGCCATGCAGAAGCCCCCGTTCGATCCAGTATAGTTTTTTTTTAGTTTCCTCAAACCTTTTTCCGACTTCTAGTTGTCCCTAGCGAAACATGTGGTATATAGGTCTCCTTAACCTATTTTTGAAATCAAATCCAATGATATTGATCCGACCCAATGGAATTGAATATCAAGTAAACTATAAGTAATCTAGCCAACTATTTATCTCTAACAAAAACCCAAGTAAATATTATTTCCACTATTTTCTCTTTTCACTAAATATTCATTTTAGTCAATTTAAAATCAGACTTACTTGAATGATGTTTTCCCCTTTATACGCATTATTAATGAACTATGAAAGTCTATAATTCGAAGCGTTCACAGTCGAACAGGAGGAAAGCGATACAATTAAAACGACCAAGCTCCTCTTTTTTGCATCGCTTGGAAATCGTTCATCCATGATGCTCTTTGGACGGCAAATATGATGAAACTGGACGAACCGGGTTGGTGAGGGCGAAACACTCATTTCCGGAACGGGCCGGGAGTCTGCCGTATTGCTTCCCTTCAATGATCGAGAATCGCGAATAGGAGGGCGAAATGCAGAGACGTAGTATAAATTCTGTAGGTACTCAGCAAAGATCTCTCTATACCGTTATTATTCCCGTACAGCGATGACCTCGTAAATTGTGTGAATCCACCAAAATCCATATTTCAGTAAAATATAGAAGCTAGATGTACTGGAAGCTAAGAGAACGAGAAAAAATATTCTCAAATGTGAGAAAGTCTCACTCGCTTATATTAATGTATCGCGTACGAAAACAAACGCAAATTGAATTGGAAAATATTTTCCGTGCTCGTGACCCATCGCAAAAGATGATAAAAATAAAATATAAATAAAATAGACGATGAAAATAAGTATGAAACTTTACTGAAATCATAGTTTATGCACAAAATTATTTTAAAAAATTTGTATTGTCCGTAAATAGGGTAAGGTTGCTTAAGTCGTACCCCCTAAGGAAATTACACTGTAATATTCACTGAAATTGAAATTTTAAAAAATCTTCTACATCTACCGAATCTTTATTTAATTGGCTTTTAATTAACAATCATAGAAACTTGAATATCTTTAACGAATATTAAAAATCAACGTTTAGAGATAAACGTTTTTACAAAAAACATTATTTTTATAAAAACATTAAGGAATTTAAACAAACCAATTCAAAAGTGTTTTTGTTCATTTTCATATTCGATTTCGCGTCAAAATGACTATCCGCCATGACTGCCATTTTTATTACCTCAACATTAACCCTTTAGGGTTAATGTTAAATTGGTTCGTTTTAATTGCTTAATGTTTTTATAAAAATAATGTTTTTTGTAAGAACATTTATCTCTAAACGTTGATTTTTTATTTTTTTTTTCAAATTCTTTTTTCGGTAGGCTCCATGGTATTTGGCAAATCAGAGAGTAGCTTGATCAAAGCGCTTCTCGCGCTTGCTCGAGTCGTCAGTCCAGAATTTAAAAAAAAAAGACCGACGAACGTGTCGGGGAAGAAAAAACGAAGTAGAAGAAGAATAAAGAAAGTCTTCACTATTGGGGCGTTTCAGATGCCACACTTTCCTGTTTCACCAGCGTGATCGGACTTTTTATCTATACCACAGACCACGGAAATTTTCAGAGCTCAAGATTTTTCGATCACGAAGAGTCTAAAGGAGTTGCAGTATGGGAAGCCGCGCGGGACATGGAGGCGTGCAGGGGGGCAGAGGGCGGATGGAGGAGAGTGGTTTCCGGTGCGCCAAGTAACGA
This sequence comes from Ophioninae sp. B BG-2022a, assembly GCA_030522765.1. Classification (NCBI taxonomy): domain Eukaryota; kingdom Metazoa; phylum Arthropoda; class Insecta; order Hymenoptera; family Ichneumonidae; species Ophioninae sp. B BG-2022a. Next base: position 27,027 of record JAPYZJ010001191.1, on the reverse strand, counting down.
GTCGATTCCTCATACTCCCAGCAGTCCTCGTCATTTCGCTAGCTGGTATTCCCCGTTACCACAAACCGTAGGAATTCCCGACATCGTTGGTGTCCTCTTCTAACATAGTTTCGAGTGTTCCCAATCAATTTCTCGTCTTATCCTTTTTTCCTGCAACTCCGCGAATCGTCACGTTTTTTTTCCCTACAGATTTCTTTTGCAACGATTTCTAATCTAGCAACTGCAACATTCCAAAAGTCTGCCTTTCGTGCTCTTCATTTCCTCTGTAAGGCAAGTCCGGTAGGATAGCCATACTAATTTCGAAGATTTATTATCGAGAAATCACGACGAATAAAACAACCTTTTCAGTCGAGGGCAACATTTTTCCTGTATTTGTTGTTAGTAAATTTAATAATAAACGCTGTTAACCCGTAATAGTCACATGGGGTATCGGAGACCCCACGCCAAAAACTCGTTGCTATTTGCGTTCGACTTGATTTATTCACGCAAATCGATTCACGAGTATTCGATTTTATATGTTTTTCAAGTAATACAATCGTTTTTACTTTCGTTTTAAAGTTTTAATATGGCGAAAAAACAATCAGAACAAAAAAAAACCCAATTTTCATTGAAAAATTCATATACATTTTGATTTTTCCGATATGGCAAAAAACCTACGCTGTTACTCTTTAAATAGTATATTTTCAAGAAAAAAATATAATTTTCATGAACAGCTCTATTTGCTAGCTGCAAGACAACTAACGCCATTTTGACCATCGCCACCGATTAAATAGCGTTGAAGTAGGTTCAGACAACAACACGTGACAGCACAAGTTCGATTCTCAATCAATGTAGGAATATATCAATATGATATATTCCTACAAAATTTGCCTGGGGTCCACAGGACCCCGAGTGACCATTACAGGTTAAGGTCATCTTCGATCTATCGTAGAAGTTTCGTTGGTGGGTGCTTGCAAGTGAACATAAATCCTCGAACCGTGTTACGGATGTTCTTGCGATATACGAATTTAAAGATTAATTGTTTAAAATTGGTATGAGCTTTCTTAACAATCATACTCAACTGTGGACGAAATTTTGGAAAGTTTGACCGTCTAGAAACGGTGATATTTGTTATAAAAAATCGTCTTTTTTAAAACTTCCTATAAAACCTCTTGTGAAGGTTGCCATTTTTTCCACTTAATATCTCGATTACCAAACAGTGAAACATTTTCAAATTTTTCATACATTATAATATGACGCCCAAGAAGATTCGAGTAATTTTTCAAACAATTATCTTTAAAAGATTGTATCAGCTGATTTTGCCTTCACTTCGTATATACTAGTGTGATTATGGCGCAAGAACATCCTCAACCCTCGAAATTTCATATTTTTCGTTCTTCCCCCGTCCCTTTCCCGCTTCCTTTCTCTTTATTCAATGAACAGCACACAACGAGTTGTTTTGACAAGGCATGCATCTCCTCGCACCAATGATGTTGCACCAATCCTTTGCTTTGGTCCACTGCGGAATCATATACATTCGCAGCATGCATGAGTGAAATTTATGGGTCAACCGAGGCCAAAACTTTTCTCTTAGTTTTATTTATGTCTTATGTGCGCAGACATGTCTGTACAGGGATACCCACACATCGACCGGAAATCCCTGGATGATCCAAAAGTCACTGCATAAATGTCGTCTCGGAACTACAATAGTTTTCGGTTAAGGTACTAATATTTTAAAACTCAGTACAAACACATACCCTGTAGAATTGTCATGAATGTTTGAATTACTAAAAATGTCCTCGTAGTCGTAGAATATTGTAAAATTCTGTTGATCATATTTTATCGTTAACCGTTAGGACAGCAACAACGAGGACGACACAGTTTCAGAAGTAATTTTTTTTATGTTCCCTTTTTACAACAGTTGGATAAAGTTCTGAAAAACATACTCTGTCTGGATAATCTGACATTTTGCGCAGACCTTCCTTTTAATATTTTACTCTACAAATTTTTTTTACCAATTACCAATAGTTTTCGAAATATCGAATTTTAATGTTCATTTTTTCAACCAGTGCGAGTATATCTATATTAGGGGTCAAGACCGATCAATACCCCCACTCCTGCTACTAGACTGATTGCTGGCGACTGGTACTCGCCATGCCAGATGGCTTCGTTGGGGTTTTTTCGATTTCTTTGCTACATCAGGAATACAGCACAATAAAAAAACATTCAAAATTTTATATCTCGCAAATTATTGCTACTTGTCGAAAATCCTTTCGGAGGTTGTCTTCTAACGTCAGAAGGAAAGTACGTGCAGAATATCAGCTTGATCAGATGACTGCGATCGTCAAGAATCCTATTCTAACCGTTTTGCGATTCGCCTATGACGGACGTCAAAAAGTGTTTCCAGCAATTGTCGCAGTGACACGGTTGAATGAAAGTAGGATGAAATAAAGAATACATCGATAGACGATTAGAAAAATGATAAGAGTTAGAAAAGAGTGACTTACTTGTAGCAACGCAGACTCTCCAAAGACCGCTGTACGTCACTTTGCTATCGGGTTCGGCAGTGGCGTTGGCGGAATGAGATTTTGGCAATTTCTCCTCCGTGAGTAGCCACTGGCCCGTACAAATAGCCACTGACACGATCACGAGTGACAGCAAGGACGATAGACCGGAAGCTATGCAAAGACCGTTTCCACTCTTTCGACTGTCACCAACGGAGCACACGCTCCCTCTACCCGCCTGCCTCTCGTATCTCGTGCCGATCACTCCGCCGATGTCGACTTCGTCTTCGTAGCAACAACAACAACAGTAGTAGCAAGACATCACGAGCAAGGCGCCACCCTGTGTCGCCGAAGCATCCCTTGAACCAATGAAATTCAAAAATGTTTTTCATTATGCGTCAATCAATAATTGATTATTAAGCTTGAATAAAAACCGTTCAATAATTGGGTTAGGAATCCTGTTCGATTTCCGTGATTTTTCCTACACTCTAATCGGGATCCAACAGGTCTAACTCCATTGGATGCTTACATGTAGGTTTTTCTTCGTTCCTTATTTCCATGTGAAAAATTTTGTTTATGGCGTTATAGTTTGCCTAGTTTAAAAGCAATAAAATTATTTTTTTAGCACCCTTCAATTTTTTAAGCAATTTAGGGTATGAAAATAATTCGCACGTTTTGCAAGAAGTTCCTCAATGAAGATGACTCTGATGATATGCATAGTAGTGATGCATAGGATTATCATTTAATATATTATGGCACATCTTTAATGTATTTCATCGTGACTAACAATAATTTTCAAGATATCGAATTTTGACGTTTACTATTTCAACCCATGCAAGGATATCTATATCCGTCACCACGGACGATCGATGTCCTCACTCTTACGACTTCGCTGCTTGCGGACTACAGTACTCGCGAAATGTCGGATAGCTTTGTTTACAATAGTTGGAGTAATAGTTGGAACGAAAGTACAGAATATCTTAATATACTTGTATTGTTATTTGTGTTACATACTTTAAAAGTATACATATAATATTCTATATGTTAAAGTATATATAATATACCAAATATATGCATATAATATATTTATAATGTATTTAATAAGTTAGTATTCTTGGCACAGCCATAATTTCGAATACTTTTTATACTTTTATACCTTTATATACATACTGTTTACACTTTGTATTTTCGTGCGCAGATCTATTTTTTTACAACACATTTTTGTAAATAAAGATCGATATTAAAGTATGTTAAGTATGGAAAGTTGTGAAAAAAATGTCCTTGCCAAACAATACTAACGTAAAAAATACTTCACAAATATGCATATAAGGAAAGTACATGCAACCTTTTGCGTAAAAAAGAAAAAGGAATATTTGCATGATAACGAAATTTTGCAGATATATATATGTATGTATGTATATATGTATTCAAATGAAAACAGAATTGATAATAAAATACGAGCCTTCCGGTTAATATGCTTTAACGTGAGAAAAAAGATGTCAAAGAGCATCGTGTGCGGATTAATGCAGATTCGAATTGGATCCGTATGAGGACTCCCTATGAGCAGTGTCCCTAAAAACTTTGAGTATATATGGGGTATTCCATGTCGATTCGACCTGGGTCTGACCCGTCACCTCTCCGATTTGACGCGCGATTTTTTATATTATTGCACTATCTTTAAAGGGCACTCGAGAATTTTTTCAGATTTTTTCGGAACGCTTTGACTTCATATTTTTTGTAAACAAAAAATTAACGTCCAAATTAAAAAATCGGAAATAAATAACAAAAAGCCTGTGTCACATACCAAACACTGTGAGCATTGAAAAAAAGTGGGCACGCGCTCGTTTTGGCCAAATTCGATACTTTTTGTTCAAAATGCCGCCATTTTGTCAAATTTAAAAAAAAATTCAGAATTTTCAAAAAAAGTTCAAAAATTAAAAAATTTCAAAACAAAATTAAAAAATTAAAAAATTTCAAAAACATTGTAGGCTCAAACCAGTAAAAATGTATACAGGAATGAAATTTCACGCCGTGGTTTGGATAACGGAATGTCCGAATGATACAAGTCATGTTCTACGATGAAACTGAAATGCTCAGGATCTATATTACATAAATCAGGCTGTAAACATTTCCGCGGAATTGTATATACTTCCGAAGTATCAATCGACAATGTATACAAATCTACAGCAATAAGAATTAAAACAATTAAAAGTAGTTACATGACGTTGCCATGTACCTATATTCGCTGGCTGTACTGTAGGATATCCATACCAGAAGCGCATAGAGGATGTGGTGATATACGGAATATCCTATATGTTGTCGTGAATAGAACTGATAACGATATGCATAAACTTGGTACAAAGACCAGCACTATAAAACAACTTTATTCAAAATCTCAGATTATTGCATGTTAAAGGAACATTCTAGAGATTGCAGTTGCAGAAACGCTCAGCTAAATGTTTATGTAAAAGATAAGATGCGTCATTCTGTGTCATTTCAGTACGGACTGCAAATTAAATAAAAAAACATAATCAAGAAGTTCCTATGCAGATTTTCAACTAAGTTAATCAAAAATGTTTAAAATAGGCATTCTTAATAGACAATCTTTTGTGGAGTAAAATTACATTTTCCGTTCCTAATTAATTAAGTAAATAGTACGATTAAGTAGAGGATGTGATTTTTTAAATAATACAAATTTCAGCAAGTTCATAGAATAGCTAGGAATTGTATACATCTCCTATAAATAGTATGTATTAATTAAGTAGTTTACATTTTTTCGTAAATTGGCTTAGCATTATATAAATTTCCGAAGAGCTATATACAATATCTGTATTTCATGTATTTCCGATAACTTAGATGGAAAATGTACAGGACGTCTAATATTTTTAACCAATATTATGTATGCGTAGATAATTCTAAAGATGATGAATAGGCAACCAATATTATCTATGTTATATTAACCCCTTTACCTATTCATAAAACATAATAAATTGAAATTTGCTAATTTCTATTAAATCGGAAAAATTGCGAATAAACAGGAATTTAAATACGAAACGAGATTGGCTATAACATTGACCCACTACCGCCATGGGTACAGGGCCCACCTGAATATAGATGACACTTTCCAGGTCATCTCACAATTGCGGTGGTTCATTATGATAATTGTACAATTTATAATAGAAAATAATGGTTATGTAGATTAAAACATATTTGTGACAAATTGTTTGCACTTGGATACATTTTCGTAAATCGGCAAGAAAATTATGGCGAAATATATTTCATTAATTTTCTTTGTTGACGTAGTAGCACCTTTAGAGCTCCCCATGATAAGCTTTAACATTCTTCACATTATATTCAGGTTATGGGGCTGTACGTTAAACTAATTTAACATTGCACATTTTCAATAAAAATTAATATTATTTATAAATTTCGACATGAGATCGAGACGTGCGTTGAGCATGTGGGTGGCCTCACCTTTTTCTATCTTTCTCTTACTCCTTACTTAATGAGTACATGTACCAAATATATATGCTGAGACAAAACGAATTGGATTTTTTTGAAAATATATGGGTTTGTTTGGGTTGGAACCCACCGACGTGGATAGGCGGTCTGGGTGTGACACCGGCAGACTTTGAAGTTGACAGCATTTTGTGCGGCTGGTACTGGGAGTGATGACTGCTTAGCTATCGCATCGACCAGTGAGCTGGGGGTCGTTTTTTCTGGGACCTTCGTATACACACTTTAACAAAAAGCCTGTAGGGGAGACCGGGGACAACAGTAACTGTTTGTACTCCATGCTCGATTTTTCGTCAATTATAACATTTGTGATAAAATAAATACAGCTATATTGAACTTTCGTTTATGGTCTAAACATGCGCTTTTTTATTTTATCTAATATATTTCGGTTTCTGATTGCTATAAAGCTGCAGAAAAAAATTGGAGATTGTTACTTACGACTCCATGGTCAGGACGAAAGTAACAGGGCGTGGGTCGAAAGTAACACCATATTAGTTCTGCCCAATGCTATAAATACAATGAAAAACAACGCAAAAGTAAATCAAATTATTTAATTCAAAGTTATAGTACACAAATAATAAGCTTCCTAATTAAGTTTAACTTGAGATTCGAGTTTCTATCCAGCCAAACATCGAGAAAAATTGACTTCTTGATGATTAGTTAATTAACAAATTAACGCGGGCACGCGTTGCTATGGCTATTGGACAAGGCTACAGAACGTTTGCTACTTTCGACCCGCCGTTACTTTTGTCCCCGGTCTCGTTTATACCAAGGAATCAGGTGAATGAAGGCCTTCTGCACCAGTACAGTATCGGCAAATGCAATATAGTGTGGCTTAAGTCAGCTGTGACTTTATCATAGGGGTTAGGTCCGAAGAAGTGGAAAAAGCAGAAAAAGTTGAGGGAAAAGTGAAAAAGCACGAAAGCGGTGGAAAAAGCAGGAAAAGTTGAGGAAAAGGTGGAAAAATACGATAGTGGTGGGAAAGGCAGAAAAAGTTAAGCAAAAAGTGGAAAAAACACGAAAGTGATGGGAAAGTGTAAAAACAAAGGAAAATGAAAGAAAAGAGAAAATGTTAAAACCCGCAAGGGTGCACATGGAATACAGAGAATGTATGAGTTGACCCAAATAAATGCATGAACACAAAGTGCCCCTGGCGTGGCATATGCCAGTGGCAATATTGTTACAATACTACAAAATATTGCAAAATGTACACATGTTCAGAAAGGACGCGTACAACGGAGGGGTATACAATACACGTAATCAAATTTTTTTACGGGGCGCTATGACTCACTCAGAAGCAACATCGCGAAACCTAAATGAGTAGTACTCATTCGAGGAGTAATTTCTCACCCCAAATCCACAACGACTGTCCATAAATAACTATTGTATTTTACGATGAGTTGTCACAACTTCAGAGAGACTCATAACCAAACAATATTTTATGACTGGGTCCGAAAATGCAAGAACAATTATAATTACACAGGTAAGATCGAGAATACCGAATTCAGTGCTGACGATTTTAAAGATCTTTCAACAACGAAACGGAACCAAAAAGTCTAACTCACCAACAATTATTTAGAAATTCACGGTGATGTAAATACTACATTAAAAGAAATGATCAACGACATTAGGACACGAAATTAATTCGACGAGTCATTAATCAAAAATGAATCCGTCAGCAATGCTACCAGTAATGTCCAGTGATCAGATCAATCCAGAAATCGAAGGTTCGATCATTGAAAATTTAAATGCAGAAGAGTAAGAATGTCTTAAAAATCAATTGGCAGAGGCCCTCGGTAAAATATGAAATGTAGAAAACAGTCAACGTCTTCCACATATAAGGTAATATGAATAAGGTGCCCCATGTAAGGCCTACTTTATTTGTTTTTAAATACAAAAAAAAACAATGAAGTTGAAATAAAACAAAAATGTTTATTTAATCATTTATTCAATAATCGATGTATTAATAATAATTTTGGTTCCGAAAACAATGTTCACTATTAACTATAAGCTTTTTAAAAAAAAAACGTCCTTTGGGCCCCATTCGGACCACTGTTTTTTCAATAAGGCCATACCCGTTGTAACTTCGTACAAACAAAATTTAAAAAATATATAATCTTCAATATTAAACTTAAATTTTGATAACAACATGTATAGTGCTGATTAACCACTCGTATAATTAGAATGAAGATTCATTAAGTAATATTGAAAACACTTTAGGTTTTCGAAAGTTTTTGCAAAACTTTCGAAATAAAAAAAAAAAGATTATATAACAGTTCCGTTTTTCCTTTTGAAGTACGAAACCCTAAAAAACGAATTGACAGTGAAATAAACCCCGCCTCAATTTTATATTACTGCCATTCGACGACCCCATCCCTTATCACCGATTTCACAACTCCCCTGTTTACTTCGTCTTTTCTCCAATGTCCTCCCGGTCGCAATCGACTAACCCCCCTTTATCGTATTCACGATAACATATCTGTCTCAAGTCTATCATCTATCATAAATAATCTATATCTGCCATGGGTATAGGGAAGCTGCGGAAAACCTGTACCATTACACCGGTCCCAAATTCGCAGTCCAGTCACGAAATTGGTCGTCTTTCGCCGAGAAATAACGAAATAAAACATTTCACGACGAAAGTGATGCGGCTGAGATGCGAACCTGTGACGATCCAATGGCCAGCACGCTAGCCACCAACCACCAGGATTGGTTAAGTACATTGTTTAGATTAATTATACACGTGTCATGTTAGCTACATTTTTTTTACCTCAAATTCGTCAATTTTATAAATACAGCTGTATTTTGGTCAGATATTTGATCAAAATATGTACACACAGTTAGCCATGAACACAATTGTATTTTAAAAAATACATAAAAGTTAAGGTACCTGACTCATATAAGGCCCAGTGCCTGATAAAGCCCACGTTTCAAATATCCAAAACTACAAAGTCAAACGAATTGAGCTCTCATCGTCAAGTGTCTGATTTTAAATGATCGCAATTGCCATCGCAACCGCCGCGCTGTGGCAAACCCAAACATACATAATTTCGACGTACAGAAACTTTCGAAAACAAAAATGTTTTCCATATTACTTAGTGATTATTTATTCTAATTATATACAGTAGTTTATCAGCACTATACACGTTATTATCAAAATTCAAGTTTAAAATTCGAGATTATACATTTTTCTATTTTTTTGTTTAGGTGTGTTTGGGTATGGCCTTATTAGGAACAGTGGTCTGAATAAGGTCCAGAAGACGCTTTTTTAAAAAAGCTTATAGTCAATAGTTAACATAGTTTTCACAACCAAAGTTATTATTAATACGTTAATTATTGAATAAATTATTAAATAAATATTTTTGTTTCATTTCAATATTCATAGTTTCTTTTTTGTACTGAAAAACAGATAAGGTGGGCCTTACATGGGTCAGATACCTCACTACGATTCGCCGCCTCGAAACAGCACAAAAACTACATTTTATTTTTGCATAATTTTTTCAACAATTCAAGTATTTATTTAATGTTTTCGGGTGAAAATAAAATACTGATATATCAAGAAACAATGAACTAGCAAATCAATATTGCATAAGCTGAAACTAATAAAATAATCCATTTACTCAATAGAAACGTTATCAAAATGAAACGCGCGAAATTCAATGTTGCTTGTGTTACGTCCGTACCTTTTGTTCGAATAAGTTTAAGCCGTTGATATTCTACTCTTTCAGCGTTACGACACCTCGCATTGCCGAACCAAACGTTTTTGGGTCAATCGAAATCCACGGTTTCTTCATAATGCTGACATTTAATTCAGCAGCTTGCAACATTAACGGATTTTATCGAGGACACTCAACTCAACCTCAGCTCTAGTCGTTTGAAAATTCATAACTCAGCAATTTTACATACGTAAAATTGCTGATTTGCACAAAAAGTTAAAACCAATCCACCATCGAGTTGCAATGACATTCGTTAGTCTTTTGCTAATTTGAGGATAGAGCGGAGCTCCACAGAGTACTCTATTTGTCGAGTCCGTCCCGTTTCCTTGTAAAATCAATCCAAGTGCGCGTCTTTGGTATCGAGTTACTGCCCGAGGGATAGTGCGACACCGAGGTGCAGCGAATCATTCGTTGAAAGGGACCGAAAGGAACTCAGAAAAATTTAACGAATCGAATACTAATGCTTTCTTCAACGTAAAAGATCATTGGGCATTTTGTTCGGGTATTTGACCCACGGTGTACATAAATGAAATAGGGCTTATTACGTAGATAACTGTCTCTGCTACTCAATGTTATCGGTTGCATCTTGCAGGTCTTGTCAGAATGAACGGTGTATTAATTAAATTAAAAATTAAATTATTAAATTAAATTAAACATTAAAAAGTGTATTATTTTGCGTCACTAACGAAAGCTAAAACATTGAAAGTATGGATTTGTTAATTAGAAAATTGAATGTTTGACTATTATATACATTTATTTATTTACTTCTATTATCTACATTTATTTATCTATATTTTTAATATAGATAATAATATAGATAATAATATAGATAATAATATAGATAATAATATTTAATAATATTTTTAATATTGACCTGTAGGAAAAGGGTGTAAAAAAACATTTTTTCTTATCTAACATTTTTAATCTGCTTGATCGACATTTATTGTGATTTCGTCTCTGACGGCCAATATCAGGTACCTGATCCATCTAAGGCCCAGTGTCTAATAAAGCCCACGTTTCGAATATCCAAAACTATAAAGTCAAACGGATTGAGCGAGCATCGTCGAGTGTCTAACTTTGAATAGCCGCAATTGTCATAGCAACCACCGCGCTGTGGCGAACCCAAACAAATTTGCAGTAGATCGAAGGCAGCGCGTGCAATCACATGCAGGCGTTTATTCAATTTCGACGTACAAAAACTTTCGAAAATAAAAAATGTTTTTAATATTACTTATTCAATCTTTATTCTAATTATATGGAGTGGTTTATTAACACTATCCATGTTGTTATCAAATATTAAGTTTAATATTGAAGATTATATTTTTATTTTTATTTTTTGTACGAAGTTACAACGAGTATGGTCTTATCAAGAAACAGTGGTGTGAATAAGGCCCAGAAGACGCTCTTTTAAAATAGCTTTTAGTTAATAGTGAACATTATTTTCTGAATCAAAATTATTATGAATACGATGATGATTGAATAAATGATTAAACAAACATTTTTGTGTTATTTCAACATTCATAGTTTTTTTGTAGTTAAAAACAAATAAGCTGGGCCTTACATGGGTCAGGAACCTTACACATAATTATCTGAAATGTAAATTAGGATTGAATTGTTTAATTTAAAAACAAATTGGTTTTTGTACGCAATCGTTCATGAAGTGGGTCAAACATGCCCGATGACCTTTCAATAAATCGATTTGACCGATAGTTCTGTGTCTACCGAGCGATCATTGGGTTCATGAGTGTTTATCAAGAGCATTGACGCCTGATACGCATAGTCTTCGAGGAGACCAAACAGCTCAGCTCAACCACGTTGCACATTTCAGTCAGGACACTCACCTGTAAGTTACCAACCCACTTCTATATTATTTGATGACACGTGTGTATTTTAGTAAACTGTAAGAAGTCGTCTGCGAGCGAACCTGAAGCTGACTATTGCTTTCTTCCTTTTTTTAAATCTTATCTATTCATGACCGAATAGATGCGCCAATTGCTTTAATAGCATCCTAGACTAATTAGGTTCTCAAAAACGAAGTTTTATAACTCTAAAAATTTCGGAGTGTTCTAAATATTTCGTTCTGGCCTTACTCCTAGTTTCGGCTATATCACTTGTCTTCCCGAATTAACGGTATTAATTTTATGGATTGAAACACTGTTTTTGTTCATTTTAGAAAATACATTCAAAACTATCATTTTTTCGTGATAATTCTTTAGATAGATTCAATAATAAATTGTTCTCGGCTATATAACAATATATATGAAGAATGATACATATCTATTCGATTTTATCATGTTATTAAAGTCAATAGGATTTTGTTTAAACTAATAAATCCGATTATTTGGACCAATAATTTTTATATAATCGACGAAATTTCTCTTTATAACACCAATGATATTGGAACAATAATATTTTTTATCAGTGTATATATTTAATCCTGCCTCCCTAAGGACATGTCGAAAACGTACCACGTGACACACGAGTGCGAGAGAGATAGTCGAAATTTTTAAATCGCAATTTCTCAAGGCCGAAACATTTTTATCGTAAAATTCAAGCATCTATTTCTGTCTTTATGAAATCTACAAAGACTGATGCTCGCTTTTCCACCGTAAACTCAATCGACGCCGAGAAAACGGATTTCAAAAATTTGTGAGGTTATGTCGATGTTCGTCATGCTCTTAAGAGGGAGGACCTGCAGAATCGCACCAAGTGAAGAAACTATATGACTTATAACTATCCTTAATTGTGTATCTCCGAAAGTTTTATCTTAAGTCTTCTATACGTCACACGCGATAACGATTCTGATGTGTTACGGCTTTCAAATTCAACCAACAACGTGGGGTATTGAACAGAGAAGAAGTTATGGTAGAACGGGAAGAAAAATGGCGCAGCAGGAAATAAATGTGGAGGAAATTTGAATAGGGCGAAAAGAAAGGGAACAGGTAAAAGAGCTAACACCGGATACCGGTGAGGAAGAAATTCGAAATTTTCGAAATTCGAAATTTTCGAAACTCGAAATTTTAGTTGAGAAAATATTTGCATTCAAAAACGCTATTTCAATGCAAATATTTATAGTCGAGAATATTTTACTCGAAAAAAAGCTGCTGCAATTTTTTGCAGCAGCTTTTTTACCGGTGATGAACGTTGAGGCTGCAGCATAAGGTACCTGACCCATGTAAGGCTCAGTTCCTAATAAAGCTCAGGTTTCAAATATCCAAAACTTCAAAATCAAACGGATTGAGCGAGCATCGTCGAGTTTCTAACTTTGAATGTCCGCAATTGCCATAGCAACCACCGCGCTGTGGCGAACCCAAACAAATTTGCAGTCGATAGAAGGCAGCGCGTGCGATCGCACGTAGACGTTTATTCACTTTCGCCGTACAAAAACATTCGAAAACAAAAAGTGTTTTTAATATTAATTAGTGAATCTTTATTCTAATTATATGTAGTATTTTATCAGCACTATACATGTTATTATCAAAATTAAAGTTGAAAATTCAAGATTATTTATTTTTAATTTTTTTTTTGTACGAAGTTACAACGGGTATGGCCTTATTAGAAGCACTGGTCTGAATAAGGCCCAGAAGATGCGTTTTTTTTTAAAAGCTTATAGTTAATAGTGACCATTATTTTCTAAACCAACATTATTAATAATACGTTGATTATTGAATAAATTATTAAATAACCATTTTTGTTTTATTTTAACATCCATAGTTCTTTTTGCACTTAAAAACAAATAAGGTAGGCCTTACATGGGTCAGGTACCTTATGTCGTTAAAAAATTGCGTGATTTCGTCTTTTATACTCATCTACCTCTTGACGCTTCAAAATTTCTAGTTTTTAACAGACTGCGTATATCGAGGCGTTTTATACAATACTACACCGTCTTTCCACGAGGGTACAGAGAAAGTAAAGAGCTTATGGCGATATAAGACGATTATATTCTCCTGACAAACTATTGGCAGATCCGAAAAGTATTATACTCCAAAAATACCTAATTTCTGTAAGTCATTACGCGAAATGTCTTATACGATTTATTTTTTCGTTTTTTTAATTTCTCGATTTTTTGTAGTGTAAGAGTAACGTTGTCGATATAACGGGAGGAATTATGAAATAAAATGACTCAATACTATTTTAGTGAAACGTTGCTGTACCGGAATACAAATATTGGCAGAATATGAAAAGCCGAAGGAATGTTAAAGGAATGTCTGCCAATGTATTGTGGACAAGAAACCTTGCAGGAAATATCTGTTTTCCATTGCGTGCCTTCCTAAGCCTTCTTTCGCACACTCCCCATCTTCCTCGACAATGCTTATCAAGAGGGAAGTATTTCACGGTGGCGCAGAACATTCGGAGAACATGCACAGGAGAAAACGAGTAAACAGCACAGTTTAGTGACATATAGCACAGTCCGCTCGTGATCCGCATCCAGAAATATATTTTCGACTCGCGAAATTCCCTTTCTTGTTTTCTCTGTAGTGGTGAATGCAGTGCTTTATTAAATTAACTGTTAGCACTGAAATTCGAGAATAAGCACCTCGCCGGAATTCGTGAGAATGAATGTTCATGAATATTGTACAAACTTTGCTTGGAATCGACAACAGTTTGCTTGGAATCGTCAACAATTAGCTACTAATCGTAGATACTCGCGGATTTTATGATATATGTGAAATAATCATATGATTAAGATAACAGAATGTAGGGTTTGAATATGACTACGTAACTCTTTCCCTCCAAGTCATGATATTAGCCAAATTTTGAATTTTCCATAATTTCCATCACGGTTTCAGCATGATAATAGAATCTACTTTTTTCATTAATTCAAGAAATTCGATGAGAAGACGGCTGTTTGTACTTTATTTTAACATTGTCTGACCAAATTTCGTTGAGTTCTGTAGAAATTCCATGGACTTAGAAAATCCATGGGTTTAGGAATTCCATGGGCTTAGTAAATCGATGGGTTTAAGAGTCCATGGGTTTGAGAAATGCATGGGTTTATGAAATCCATGGATTTAGGAATTCCATGGGCTTAGTGAATCGATGGGTTTAAGAAATCCATGGGTTTGAGAAATCTATGGGTTTGACAAATCCATGGGTTTGGGAAATCTATGGTTTTGGGAAATCTATGGTTTTGAGAAATTCATGGGTTTATGAAATCCATGGGCTTATGAAATCCATGGATTTAGGAATCCCATGGGCTTAGTGAATCGATGGGTTTAAGAAATCTATGCGTTTGAGAAATCCATGGGTTTAGGAAATCTATGAGTTTAGGAATTCCATGGGTTTAGAAAATCCATGAGTTTAGGAAATCCATAGATTTAAGAAATCCATGGGTTTAGACATTCCATGGGCTTAAAAAATCCATGAGTTTAAAAAATCCATGGGTTTAGGAATTCCATGGACTTAATAAATCCATGGGTTTAAGAAATCCATAGGTTCAGGAATTCCATGGGTTTAGGAAATCCACGGGCTTAGGAATTCCATCGGGTTAAAAAATCCATGGGTTAAAGAAATCCATGAGTTCAAGAAATCCACGGTTTTGAAAAATCCATGGGTTTAGGAATTCCATGGGCTTAAAAAATCCGAGGGTCCAGAAAATTCATGGGTATCAGTTACTTTTTTCTACCCTATCGATGGCGACGAGATACCGTTCACTTTTAAGAACATAGCCCGTCACGCCTGGTCGGTAAAAATTCTACTACCAAGCGTCGTGCTAGATGGACCACATCTCGCACAAAAGAAGGGATAGTCGTTGTTCGTTGTTTAATAAAGGGCAAGGTTTTTCTGTAAAACCAATCGTTTCGAAAATTATTGGGTATCTGGAAATCAGTTATTTTTCTTGCACTCATAGCTGCTCGATCGGTGCAACACTTTGCCTTGTGAAGCTACTGTAACAAGCGAGGGGAAAAGGGATGGAAACGGAGAAATCGCGAGAGAAATAGAATAGCGGAAGAATGCGGTCGGGATGTCAAATATGTCAAGAGACACGAAAGGATTATTTTTCCAATATCGGGTATTGTGTCGTCAGGCATATGTTTGTGCATCAGAGCATCGTGTACCATTTCGTGGACGATCGAGTACAATACGTGTACATCGACATACTGACATACACATTTATTACTTATACGCATCCATCATCTTGGGTCGAAAAATATAATCAATTTCAATATCAACGGATTAACCCCTTAATCAATCTTTCGGGTCTACCAATGAGGCCAATCTAGTCAGGCCTCCTTAGAAAATACGTATAATACATGAGATCGAAATTACTTTTTTTTCTCATCTGCTGTGACCTAGCAGATTATCTGTACAAAATCGTTAAACAGTGTTCCGTTTTCTCGCCTGTAAGACCCAATGAAGGCATTGAATAAGATATGTCTGAAACTCGTCAGCCAATCTCGGAAAATTCTTTCTAGAAATTTATTCCCTCCATTTATTGGCTGAGCTAAGAGCCCTTACATGGACTATTAAAAGCCACAACCTTTCAACGACACACTCCGAGCGCTTCCTTCATCGAGGATTACGATGATTATATGTACATATGATAGTGATATACGCTTTTAAGGAACTTCTATGTACTCGCAATACCATAGGTACTGCGGTACTTCGTTTCATTTAACGGTTGCGCCAAGCTTCTACAACCTTAATGGATTATCGGGAACTGCGTTTCGACTCGATGATATCTCTCATAGAATTTTGCTACAAGAAGGTAGGTAGGTACCTCTCGATCTTCTGTATGTTTTAACCTATGCACATGTAGAACTTTTGCTGTCCCGCCAGTATGCTGAATAAAATGGTAAACTCGAGGAATCTGATTTTGATTTAGGCTGCAGTGCTGGAGTCCTCATTAAGGCACGAGAATTGACTACTTAAACAGAATATTTTAATTATAGCAGAGATCGTAGCGGAAATTCGTAAAACTTTGTACAGGTTTAGTTTATACAGATTCTGAGAAGTGATTCAAATTAATAGATAAGGACCAAGAAGATAAGTCATCACTGGGAGACGAAAATGTAAGGTTTCAGTGTGAATTGTATTTTTTACACACAAATTAGCATTTAATTCCGCATTAAAAATTAGTCCTGAATCGAAGGATTTTCATTTTTGTTAAAAAATCCTATTTTTATTAACAATCAACGAGCGATTTTTTGGTCGAAAATAAAATAGTTATCTATCACAAGCCTCCATTTTATTATTTTTATATAAAAAAGCTTCGACTGAGGACTAGATTTATTATTAAACTAATGATTTTTTTATTTTTTTTTTTTTAGATTTTAGATAATCTTTTTTAGTCTCGGACTGAATCCTACCCCTTAAATCTTAGCGATCACGTTAGCTCGACACGGTTGCATGGATCGGTTTGAAATTTTGACAGTACCGTCGCAATTACCTTCTTCACAGAATTCTAGGGATATTCGATTAAATATGAACTCTTATTAGACAAATAATTTATTCCACTTTTTTCCAAGTAATAAAATAGTCTTGTCAATCGTGCGCCATTTTTACAAAATGTGATTAAAGAAACAATCCTTATATACTTTTAAAGTTACTGGTATGTAAATTAAATGTTTGTTCGAGATCTATATCTTAATCTACCTTGATCTAAATCACATCTCTAATTCCTGAAAAATTTCTCCGGTATTGAAAGTGTTAAAAAAAACAGTTCGAAAATTGACTCTCTCTCTCGCTGCTATCGTGTACAAAATAAAAAAAATCTATGCTCAAATATACGTCGAATCCCTTTCAAAAATAAATCCAATGTTTCAAATTATAGTCCGAATAAAAAATCGATCAAGTTTTGTTTTCCTTTTGGTCACTAGATGGATGTAACCTTTGAAAGTCGTGTCAATCACAAATATGGGTAGATTGGCAACATAGCAGAATATCGAGGCATTTGGGTGGACGCTTCATCCGTTCTGACAAGGAAGAATGTCAAGCTTCGTATTTATCAATATCTGTGACGTTGACATGCTGAGCAAAGAGACAAAGGGCGAGCGAGAGAGGAGACGGAGGTAAAATGATGTAGCGCGAGAGGCAGATCACTCTCGTATGTAGTCCACGATCGATAATAATGACTGATAGAGGAAGGAGAATTTCCGGCGCCGAGTAAATAGATCGATGGGATCCGGTTCTCTTCCTCCTCGTACGCATGTGTCACACACTCGACAGGCAATTCGGATGGCACGTGTATCCTTCCTTCCCGTCGCATGATCTTTCGGGACAGGATAGATGACTCTGTATATCGGTAAATATCCGAACCAACTCCACAGGAATATGCGGTAGTTTACACAGCCATACGGTACACGCGATAAACCTAAGTTTCAATTGGAATATTTGTTGACAGATGGCACGGTGTTCTTCATCCTCGGTGACCCTAGAAGGTACCTGACCCATGTAAGGCCCAGTGCCTAATAAAGCCTACGTTTTAAATATCCAAAACTACAAAGCCAAACGGATTGAGCTTTTATCGTCGAGTGTTTGTTTGGGTTTGTTTGGCGGTCAAATGGCCGCAACTGCCATAGCAACCGTCGCGCTGTGGCGAACCCAAACAAATTTGCAGTCGATAGAAGGCAGCGAGTGCGATCGCACGTAGGCTTTTAGTCAATTTCGGCGTACAGAATCTTTCGAATTCAAAAAAGTGTTTTCAATATTACTTAGTGAATTTTAATTCTAATTATATGTAGTGGCTCATCAGCACTATACATGTTGTTATCAACTTTAAGTTAAAAATTGAAGACTATATATACTTTTTTTTTGTACAAGGGTACAACTGGTATGGTCTTATTAGGAACAGTGGTCTGAATAAGGCCCGGAAGACGCTTTTTTAAAAAAGCTTATAGTTAATAGTGAGCATTGTTTTCTGAACCAAAATCAATAATACGTTGAGTATTGCATAAATGATTAAATAAACATTTTTATTTTATTTAAACAATCAGAAACCGATTTATAACAATCAGAAACCGAAATATATTAGATAAAATTAGAAGACACGTGTTTAGACCATAAACGAAAGTTTAATATGGCTATTTTTATTTTATCATCAGTGTTATAATTGACGAAAAATTGGGAATGCAGTACGAACTGTTATTTTTGTCCGCAGTCTCCCCTACACTAGAAATTTTATGCAACTTGGCATCCATGGTTAAGAATAAAAGTTCGGCAATGATTCTAACGCATCTCACTTGCCGATGCGAAGGTGAAAAATAATAAAATAACACCGCCCTCTTTTTTAACCCCACACGTCGAAATAGTACCTACAGGGCAATAATACATGGAAATGAACAAAATGGGGTTGATTTTAAAGAGAGGAAAAAAATTGAAGTGTACCGTAAAGTGGGGCTACTTGAGCACTCCGGAGTTACATGGACACATCTTCAAAGTCATTTAAATAGCAACGATTTTCAATCTTACAAGACATTTATATATCAAAGATTTTCTAAAGATCTCATTGCAATTTGATCGTCCAAAAAAATCAATTTTGCAAAACTAAATTTTGTATCTTCACATTGCAAGATGTAATATTATACACAATCTGATTGTCATTGGTGAAATAGACAGTAGTTGTCGGTGCTAATTATTTCACAAGTTGATACGATGTTACAATTTCAAAAAAGTACATATGTTCAATAAATTATTTATGCAGGTGGTAACAGAGATAATTTTGTATTGTTCCGGCCATTTATTTGATTTTACCTTTATACCTTTATGCAATGCCGTTAATATATCTTCATTATAGCCCTATTTTATTTAGTAGGTCGTAACATTAAGAAAAAATATTATTTTTCACGCGTAATCATTTTTTTTACAACACTTCTAATTACTTGTCTCGTAAAAAAAAAGTTATTTCACTTTTTGATATATCGAATTACTTCATAAAATATAATGCGAACGGAGAGATTTTTCATTACTTGGCTTTTTCATTTTACATTTAAAAAATTTTTTAAAAGGGTATATCTGTACTATATTTTCGTATATGTGAGAATGCAGGCTGTACGTACAATGCACCTTGTACTCTTCCTCCCAAAATGATGCGAGTTGCTTCATTAATGAAGCTGCACACGGGCGTGAAAAAAGGCATGATGCTCCAGTAGTTTGGATTTAATGAAGCGGTAGGGTTGCACGATAAAAAAATGTAGAGGTAAAGCGAGAAGAAAAGTATGGCAGAGAAAGAAAGAGAAAGCGGGAGACCTGGAGACTTGAAAAAATATGGCGAAGTCGACCCAGATTAATATTTTTCCAATAAAGGAGAGTACATCGAGTCATCAACTCCACTCTATTACAGACAATTTTTTTCATATACTTTTACACTTTTGATTTATTTTTTACAATAAATAAAAATTCAGTGGAAATAAAAGTTGAAGTGTGAAAAAAAATGTTTTCAATTTTAGACAGTAGATAGTACGTTAGGCAAGACAGTATATTAGAGAAAATTGTAAAAAATATCTCTAATACTTTTACACTTTTTATTTATTTTCAAAAATAAATAGTTGTAACAAGTAGTAATAATTAATAAAAATAATAAGTAGTAAAAATAAATAATTTTCTAAAAGAATTTTTTTTAAATAAATACAAAGTATTTGAAATCCGAAATTATTCAAAATAAATAAAAGGTATTTGGAAAACTACTTTTTAAAATACTTTTACACTAGATGGCACCGGAGACTGGCGGTGTACTGTAGCATCATAAACAAGAAAGGCGAATAATCCTAAGAACATGTTAAGGATTAACTAATGCACAGTTCGAATAATGCACTGAATAAATGTAAGTAAAATCAGGTTGCGATGTTCCTGGCTTAACCGTAAAATCCCGTTGCCTTTAATGTAATAATTTGTTGAACCTTGGGCGATGGATTTGAAATGGAATGACTAATGTAACGCAGATTACGTCGTCTGGTTCGCGAGGCCACGTCGTCTCGACGACGACGAGTCTCGCAAAACTGGCACCTAACTCAGCACTGCTACTACGGGCACTATTCGAGCCTAATTGCAATCAATCCTAGAGGCGCGCTCGTTAAATCCACCCTTCCTACTTCTCTCACCGTAGGCAACGAAATTAAGGAGAACGGTGCGAGTTATTAAATTACCCGTTGAAAGGCCCGAGTTTCTCGTCCTTTGTTTCGTGTATATATATCTGGAGTGTACACTTCTGCGAGGTGCTCTATCGCTATCTTTCTTTTTCGTGCTCTCGTTCTCCCTCATTACATTAAAGCATTAGTTGATCCCTTATATATTCGACTATGTAATGACTTTAAAATCCTTTGATGGTATAATACAGCCGTGTGTAATTTTCTTTCCAGTTTTCTTTTTATATTCATGAAAAAGCAATTGAATGTGCCCTTGATCTTTTTTCAGTTTTATGAAATAAAATCTCTTGAAAACGGAATTGCAGCTTGAGAAGTAATAACTGTGTATTCGTTAAGTTGGTTTTACAATTGCATATTTGGAATGAATTTTTAATTATAGAAATTATTTCGTTCGTGACTTTTGATAGAACTGCCATTTTGAAAAGATTCAGGTGGTTTGCATTTTATGGAATTCTATAATTTTAAATAAAACGTCTAATTCCGTATTTAAACAATTTGAAATATTTTTTTTCAAAATAACATTTATAAAAAATCTGCTAAACCGATTTTTTAAAAATTATTACACGGAAAAATCGATATTCAACCGTTATGTAGCTATTAATTTTAAGAATGTACTTTAACGATATATGATATTCAATGTTTATCCACCTTTGAAAATCCTCAATCGTTATATTCAGTGGTTAAGATAGGCTGAAACACAAATTTTCGGTTGTCGGTTGAAATTTTTATATTTTATTAACTGCACTTCGAAAACCAGGCGCTGAAGTCATTTGTGCGATTCTTACTGTAACGATTTCAGTTATATTTTCTAAATTTGTTGATGAAACGTAACGGAAGTCATTAATGTGAGAAGTTCTAATAAAATACTGATATCCGCAATTTTCGAAAATTTGTTCGAACAATAAATAGTTTGGAATTAAGGGATGGGAGTGCAAATTGCACAATAATTTCCAGCTTCGTATTTCGTAAATAGGGCCATAATGTAAGAGACTGTAACTCAGACAATAATATCATTTTGGAGACCTGTTCAATAATTTTTTTTTACTTCGCAATATACAAATGGACATTTTCATCTCTTGTATTTATTTCAAAATATTTCTTTTCGAACTTGACGAAGTAATATGGAATCTTTGGGAAAAAAAAACGATGGCATGTACCATGCATAGCCACTGGAGCTTGGCAAATATTTACAAAAAAAACAAAAAATAGACGAATCGTGGATAAAAAATACTACTAGTATTTTTTTTTATTTTCCATATACTTTATTTGTGTCCTTGCATATAGAGCAATTGTATTAAAGGGTAAGGCCAATGTAGTGGAGAAAAATAATATATTTTGGGATTTTTTGTTTGCTGGGAGAATGAAATAAATCAAGATTCTGAAAAACGTCCTTTATTGTACATATAATAAACTGTGTAAACGATGTTCTTCAAAGTAAAATAAAACAAAATAGCGGCTGCACAGCTTCTCTTCGATGAAACCTTTTTTTCATAGGCGCGCGGCCGGACAAACATAACTTGCAATTTTTTATTTACAGCGAATGAAATTTATTTTTAAATTATATATGTAAATAGCTTCATCGGTATCCAGATTTTTTTGGTATATCAATTTTTGCAAAAACAGCGCGGATTTTAAATAAAAGATCAAAGTTCTCAAAAAACAGCGTCCGAAAATTATGTATAATAAAAACTATGCATAAAGTAAATTCTGAGTAGTTCTATGTAGAATGTAATCGTGAACATAGAGTTAAAATTTCAGGTCGATCGGTCAAGATTTGTTCACGTTAGGAGTCCGGCCAACTTGAAAAAAAGTAGTTTCGAGAAAAATACTTTTGCCATACAATTGCGCTATATATATTAACGTCCTTCGGAAGCGTTTCTTTTCTGTACGCTTTCAATATTGCTCTGCATGCTTGATGCGTTCTTTGTCCGCCTCCAGGCACTTGTTATAGGCGTTAGCTCCGATATTCATTATGTGCATAATTGATGGCAGTCTGCCGTTATATACACAAATGGAAATACCTGTCACAGTATTCAAAACAACTTTTCCGCTGGCAACTGATTTTGGCACCCTCAAGTGACACCCTCCGATTTTGTTGAAATTTGGATATGTTATGAGCACTCAAAAGTAAGCGATACGTATTTTTTTCTATCACCGGAAAAACGGTTCTATGGGGTGGAACCACCCCTTGAAGAAACGCATCTCAGGGGTGATATAACAGTTCCACCCAGTGTCAACTGATCTTAATAAAACAAGAATGAAAATTCTTCCAATCGAAAGCAATGAATCCACTATAGGGTCATTGTAGAAAAAAATTTTTTTTTGTCGCTGATATAGGTGGACTCTTTATGGATATGGAGAATACGCCTTCGTTCACTTTGAAATTTTGAAAAAAATTCTCCCGAAGTAATAAACCAATTGGAATGAAATATATTGTGTATATTATGGATGACAGCGCCGAGAGTCTCCTGGTTGTCATTTTGGACAACAGTATTTCATTTGGACTTGTATTAACAATTATCGTCACTGAGCATACATTTTATAATAGATTGAGAGCATAAAATTTATAATAGATATAAGAGAAAGAGATAGATAAGAGATAGATAATAGATGAAAGAGAGCATAAAATTTATAATAGATATACAATAAAGTGATTGTTCCATATCTTTTCTGGTAGTAATGTAAACTCATCTTGTTAATATTATTTGCAAGAAATTATTATAGCCATACGTCATCAAATGATTTTCTTATGACTTGTCATTATACTCTTCTTGTGTGTACGATAGTTACTAACAATCAGGGTTAATACGTTTTGCAATAATGGTACTAAAAAAAAAACGATTTAAACACAACGTCTTTTTACATCACGAACATCTGATAATCGCCACAACGATCTTACGAATCAATACTTTGAAGCGAGCAAAAAAAAATTTTCGCTCCTGACTCGTTTAGAGATATTCTCTAGGGGATCATGACAAAATATATAATGATCCCAAGAGTCTCGCGCTGTATAAGGTCGGTGAAATTTTTCAATTACTATGAAAAAAAAAAACGACAACGATTTTTTCTCTCTGCCCGGATCCATCTACGGTAGTTTTTTCAAAGGATTTAATCTTTTAATCAATAATGATCCCAGGAGTCTTGCTCTTTAGAAGAGCGGTGAAATTTTATAATTACTACGGAAAAAGTAAAATTTTTTTTCTGTGTGCCGGGATTCAGCTTCGGCAGGTTTTTCCAAGGATGTAATTTTTTAAACAATAATGATCGCAGAAGTCTCGCTCTATCGAAGGGCGGTAAAATAATTACTATGGAAAAGAAATTTATGATTTTTTTCTCTGGCGGGATATATCTTTGGCAGGTTTCACCAATAATCGAATTTTGTCAACAATAATGATACCAAGAGCCTCGCTCTATAGAAGGGCGGTGAAATTTTACGATCGACAAAAATTAATTACATTTAATCAATTAATCAAAGATAATAATTACGATTTATAAAAATTAACGATTTTACGAAAGTAGCTTAATTCAATGAGTATGATTTGATTTCTTTTCTGAATAAGGATTACGGTATTTTCTCGGTAACAATAATGTTTCTCGATAACGATATGGGAGATAACCTGAGAGATAAAGAGACAACGGTAGGTCAGATAACCTGAGTGATGAAGGAACAACGGTAGGAAAGATAACCCGAAAAATTAAGGGACCCTGGTAGGATAGATAACCCGAACAATGAAGGGATTACGGTACGTCAGATAACCCGAGTGATGAAGGAACAACGGCAGGTCAGATAACCCCAGTGATGAAGGGATGACGGTAGAAAAGATAACCCGGATAATGATATGCAACCCGAATGATGAAGAGCTGACGGTGAACAGAAATTACCTCAGAGGTTACCTGATTTCATGCTCGGTTGGAAGCATCGTGATCTACACTTGCTTTGTTTGTAAAAACTGATGTACGGAAAAAATATATTTTCCGGCAGAAAACATTGAAAACACGAAATATTTGATAGCTGGGAAATATTTGATAGTACAACACGTTGCAACCCGGTATCTTGTTACGAAAAAAAACTCTGCGTGAAACGAACGAAACGTGCGAGCTCCAGTTTTCGATCAGTCAAAAAACAAGTTGTACCAGAAATATACGAGCGCGATCGGTAAAAACGTGAGGATGCGAGCTGCGCGCCAGTAAGAATATCGCAGAACTAAGTTTTCGTCGTGATCGATAAGAATGTGGCTTTATTGGTACATGTTTTCTACATTTACGATTAATTTTTCTAAATACCTGATTTTCGTCATTTCTGCATAGAAATGGATGCAGCAAAATTCAAAATGTGTATTTTCTTGCGGCTGAGCGCCGTCAGGCTGCAAAATTTTCAGAAATGGATGGATGGATGGATGGCTTTTCAGAAATTTTTGAAATTTTCAGATACCATTGGCAATAATTCATAATTTCTCTGATGGTAACCACACAATGTAATATTTTTCAAAATTTGAAAGAATGGCGACCAGACCAACCTCAGGGACAACGTTTCTTTTTTCTATGTTATATTTTAAACAAATATGAAAGAATTGGTTTGCTCGAATGTTTCCACGTCGTTGTTCGTCTTGCTCGTCGATGTAGCTGTAGAATATCGCGGATAACATTGGCTGCCCGACATCATTTAAAAAAAACGTTGTGCTCTGAAATCTACTCTCCGAACTAACAAATTATTAAAAATGATAACTAAATGGCACACTTGAGGTTTTTGTTTCGACAGTCGGTATTTACAAAAAGTGTATAAGTGATAGAGAGTTAATAACAGTCACTATCAAACGCAAATAAATGTTGTTGAATCGACCATTAAAATATTACGGCTGACTATCCCTCCCAGAGTCTCCGAGAGGGATATAGCGATTGAGGTCATGAGGAGATAACCAGTACTCCTTTTTTCTTTGTCTTCTTTCTCGATCCATAATTTTTAGTCTCTAAGACTTCTCTTTGTTCTGCGTCTTTGTCTTTTATTTTTCGTTTTTCAATGTGATCTTCAAGCATCAAAAGAATACTTAAGTGCTTGGCACGTTTACGGACACGCTTTTGTTTACTTTTGCGTTTAAAGACGTTTTACGTACTTTTTGATTTTTTTCCGAGGAAAACCTTGTTGAGCCTTCCCATATAAAAATGGCTAAGAATATCAACAGTCCTAAGCCTTGGCCAACGCATGGTTATCGATAATTGGCCAAGCGCTACTTGCCCATATCTGGCCCATTAATAGGTTAGTACTGTACGCCATCACTTCTGATTTTTTAAGAATTGCCATCGTCCAACCAATCCTGGTCGACGGTACTGCTACTAATGAATGGCCGAGTATGGGCTATCAATAGTGGGCCATCATTGGTTGCCTCTATTTTGTCATCACTATCGATTTTGTGATATCAGCCATTGTTGAACCAACGTATGGCCAGTATAGGGTTACCAACCATTGACGCAGTAAGAGCCAACAATTCTGGACCGCGAGTGGTTGTCAATGATTTACCGTCATTATTATGTTTTTATGTTTTCCAACCTATATCCAATCTGAAATTTATTATCAGTGACCCAGCAACATTGAAGCTATTTCAAGTTTACTGTGGTTATTGATAATTCAAGGTTTGTGCCATATGTTTTATCTATCTGACTGTTAAAACCTAATTAGCCTAATGGTTAGAGGCTTTTCAGCGGATTGGGAGGTCCCTAGGTTTGAACCCCGGTAATGCACGAAATTTTTCTTCGATATTCTTCGATGAAACTCGTTCCCTGGCCGGGGGCGAATTTGGAACCGACTGTATTGGTATGGGTTTTTCGCAGAAACACCCATGGCAGAAATGCCATGGTAAATAGGATACAGAGAAGGAAGCCGGCTGCATGGTGGGGGGAGAAAATGAAGGGAAGAAACAGGGGAAAGGAGGGAGGGGCGAAAAAACCCGAAAAAGGCATGTGATAATTCCGGGGTAGATGGCGATATGGGAGGAATGGCCCATCGAAATAATTCATGGGACTGTTGGCTAGGTGGCACTAGTTACCGTTAAGTTTGCTTTGTGACGCCGGCGGGAGCATGGGTACGAACAAATTTTTGTTGAAAAAAGTATGTTGGGGTTCCTTTATTCCATATACACCCTTGCGGGTTTTTACATATCTCCTCTCTTTTTTCTCCTCGAGTTCCAAATTCTCCGTGCCTCCGTAACCTTCCATTGGTTCATCTTTTTCCTG
>JAPYZJ010001190.1:0-29824 GCA_030522765.1 Ophioninae sp. B BG-2022a | reverse complement strand
TATATATATATATTAATTAATTAGGGACGACTAATGCTAGGGGATATAGTGTCAATTGAAAATCAATATTACAGTGCTAATATGAAAAAAAAGAATTATATAAATTATTAATTAATAAAGATCCATAAGATTACAGAGATGAGATTATTAGATATCCGGCAGCTAATTCATGTATATTGTATTCATACATACATACATACATATATAAATATAAATATGAATATAAATAAATAAATGTAAATATATACATATATATATTTACCTTTATTTATTTATTTATTTAAATATACATGTGTGTATGTATATATATATAGACAACCGCGAATTTAAGGACACTACAAGGCAAATTATATATAGACCGGGACGGTCGTTTAATTTTTAAATATTTGCAAGGAACTACTTGGGACGAGCGAGCAACTATTTTAAACGGTAACCTCGTCGCTAAATCGTTTTCTCGAGCGCGAGATAACGAGAAAAGAAACAAACAAAAAAAAGGAAGATAAAAAATAAATTTAAAAAAAAACTAATTTCAAAATGGAAAACCAAATAGCAACGGAGCACACTTGACAAATGTTTTTGTAAATATAGAAACGAAGGAAAATAAAGCTGCAGGGCCGTCGACTACGTATAAATAATAATAATAATAATATTAATAACAAAAAAAAACATTTTAAAAAATGAATATTCACGATTATGATTTTGTTTCCATTTGGGTTCGATCGAGCTTTTGCGAAAAAAAAGATATCGAGAAAAAAAAAGAAACGAAGGCCTCTCGTAATGTTTTTTTTAATTGTTTCGAATGACGCAACGTGGCGACCCTTTTCCATTTCGCGTTTGCACGAAAAAAAATACCGCCCAATTCGAAGTAAATAAACAATACATTTTAAATAACACCTAAGGCGTATTGAAAATCAATTTTGGAGCGTATTCGAGTGAATTAAAAAAAAAAGGAACGTATATTATTGTTTGAAATGACAATTAATTTTGAACTCGGTAGTATTTAATAATCCAGTTTAAATAATAATATTTAAAATGTATCGTTTGCGATGGGGGATGACACTTTGAAGCGCCATTGTGGAAAATCGAAAAGAATTCGACGATCGAATCAACTTTTCCGAAATGTAAAAAAAAGGAGAAAAGCCTCGTGAAAAATATTACGAATTATGCAACAAAGTGCGAAGCGACAAAAAAAAAGTATTATTTAACGAAGTCTGGATACGAGGATGACTCGTTGATTATCATTGATAATCGGTTATCGACCGAGCGATAATCGTATCATTTTTCAATACGCGAATTACTCGTTGTAAAATATTTTCAAAGTGGCACAACTATAATACATATGGGACAAAACAAAACAAGAAAAAAAACAATGTAGAAAGGAAGAAATGAAGTAGAAGAAGAATCTGTGTGAAAATTAAATGCGATGTTATGAGTACGTTAAAAAAGATATATATAAATATATATATATATATATAATTATATAAATATAAATATAAATGAATGAATAAATAAATAAATAAATATGTTTAAAAATAAATGAAGAAATATATGAATAAATATGTATAAATCAATTTATTTATTTACTTATTTATTTATTTATTTATACGTATATATTGTATATATACGTATAAATAAATAAATATATAAATAAATATATACATAAATTCATATTTTTATTCATTAATTTATTTATTTATTTCTTTATTTATATTTACATATATATTATATATATAGATATACAGACACACTTATATAATAAATAAGAAAATAATGTATAGTTCAGATGACAAGAGTGGCAAATGAAAAAGAAGAAGAAGAAAAAGAAGAAACGAGAAGATCTCGATATTGCGATTCGAATCTACGATGATAATGAAAATAATGAATATTAATGATAATTAGTTATTCGTGATCGTTAATTAATTAATATTTATTATAAAATACAAATTCCTATTGTTAGCACGAATCGTGACGAATCGACGTATAGAATCAACCGAGTTTAATTATAAATCGTGATTTTTCTTCAGTATTAAAAAAAACGAAGGACGTTCGATGAGGAAGGATCGAGGCAATTAATACGTAACTAACGATCGAGTGGACGAAACTTTTCGAATTCGATTATTCGATAAAAAAAAATATATCGACGTAACTATCGAATTATTGAATTTTGGGGGGAAGCGCAATTTAGAGGAAAGTTAGAACGGACTTGAAAAAAGATTCGAATGGACAAAGCCCGAAGGGCCTCGAGTCCAGCTTGATTCGTCCATTTTTTGAAAACTCGAACTATCGTTTTGAATAATCCTTAATAAATTATTTAATAAACGATTTATTAACTTAATCATTATTATTATTATTATTATTAAATAATTTGTTCAACAAATAAATTATTTAACAAGTAATTCATTAGCTTCCCAGTTGTTTATTAACTTTTTGATTGTTTAAATAAACAATCTTGCAGGCCTCGTTCTCTCGTCACTCAATCCGAACGAATTATTTTCTTTTTCTCTAATTTCAAGTAAATTTTCAATATAATAATAATTAATACAATAACACAACAACAACAATAATAATAATAATAATAATAATAGTATTCTTTTTATTATTATCATTAAAAATATATAAAATATTAGATATTAAATATAATGTTTATATTTCATATTTAATATTGTATATTTAATTTGAACAATTATTAAAATTCGTGTCATATTATTATTATCATTATTATTATTATTAATATTCGTCGATATATTTTCAGCGTGCGCCATTGTTGCGTTATTTTATAACGACAAATAAAGCGAAGAACTCATAATTGCAAAAATCATAGTACATTTTTTGGTGAAACGATTGGGATAATTATTTTTTATTTTTCATTGTTTTTTTCAAACGTTCAAGTGTTTTTCCATTGTGGTTTTTATTTCACTTTCTAGATACACGGTTTGGGTTTGTTTGGGTTTACAAATCGTCGTATCGAAGGACCAATGAAGTGTGCAGTTGGAGATGATAATGGAATGCGGTTTTTGAGGAAGATCGATCTTTCAGAGAATGGCGTAGGGGAGATAATGGTAAGGGCCGTAATGACGATAAATGGGATTGATACCGATCCC
Organism: Ophioninae sp. B BG-2022a; assembly: GCA_030522765.1. Taxonomy (NCBI): domain Eukaryota; kingdom Metazoa; phylum Arthropoda; class Insecta; order Hymenoptera; family Ichneumonidae; species Ophioninae sp. B BG-2022a. Next base: position 26,723 of record JAPYZJ010001190.1, on the reverse strand, counting down.
ATAAGTGAAACCGTAAAGATTGGAAGGTGATATAACGCGAACGCTGGCGCCGGAGGCTTCCTCGATTATCGCTGTTTGGGTTGATTTTGGCGACCCGGAAGATGAAGCTGCAACACCGAGACTTTCAGCGTTCTTTCGAAGCTCCACCGAAGGGACGTCCGTCGCTGCTGGACTCGAGTGAGAAGGATTCAACTTTTCGGCTGTTGAGTAGGTTGTTAGAAAAAAAAGGTTGTAAAAGTTGGCGGTTTTCTCTGCGGAAAAATGCAGGAAAAAGGAAGGAAGATTCGGATGATGGAGTCTATGGGATAATTCATGGTTTTGCGCTGTCGGAAAGATTTTAGGAGGAGGAAGTCATATTTTCAGGATTTGTATCGAACAATCCTGATTTTGGGTTGAGTGAGTTGCTAAACTAGGATCAAGTAGACTTAAACTAGGGCTAAACTGGACTTAAACTAGGGCTAAACTGGACTTAAACTGGGGCTAAACTGGACTTGAACTAGGGCTAAACTGGACTTGAACTGGGGCAAAACTGGACTTAAACTGGGGCTAAACTGGACTTAAACTGGGGCTAAACTGGACTTAAACTAGGGCTAAAATGGACTTAAACTAGGGCTAAACCAGCAATGACTAAACTGAAATGAAATTTAAATTTGTTTAGGCTAAAGTACCACTATAAGTGGTCGCCACCAGGATTCCCCCACCGTAAAGACACATCTCTTAAAAATGTTTTCGAAGGTTAAGAACCGGTCGGCCTTTGAATGCCATCCGCGAGAAAAGGAACTCGCCCTCTGGCGTGATCCGAATCAATAAAGGATTCGATGCCTTTCGCTCTCGATTTCGTTTCCGCACGCTCGCTTTTTTCCGTGGCCTTGAGAAGTGCCGTTGACCGCGGAAGCGAAAACGGCGAAGACCCCCAGACGATGGCTCCAAAATTTCACGTGATAGGGGCCGCCTTTCAATTTTTTTCTTTTTTTTCTTTTTTTTCTCCCACGATGCAGACGATCGATTTATTATCAAACCCAAACAAGTTCCTATCGAAGGACTTTGTTTGGGTTTGGATTTGTTTGGGTTTGTATTTATTTGGGTTTGTTGGCGGACGTGTAATCCTGTTGGTGGAATTTCCATTCGCGATGCTAACGATCGATCATCGGAAGAGTTGGCGAGCGAACGAACGAAAATAGGTAACCGCGTACTCGACAAGGTGATAAACGTCGAAATGTGCGGCGGTTACGAGGGCTTATTATTTATGAGCAATCATCGGGGCACCGAGATCCAATTGAGAACGGAAACTTTACGATCCGCTTCGCCTTCTCGTTCAACGGCGCATCGTTCAAATCCAATTTGAATGAATCTTATTTGTACAGACGAACGAGGTTCGCGCTATTTTGGCTGGGAATATGACGCGACGAAAAAAAAATTAAAACGAAACATTTTTTTCTCCGAGTTTCAACGATCGAATCTTCAACGCCATATATCAGACTGGTCGAGATTCGTTAATACGAGGGTAGAGCCCGTTTGACCCCAACCTTGGCTAGCAGTATTCTCCCCCCACAAAAATTAATAATAAATACATTTGTTATTATGAATAATTACCTAAACAAAATCAATGTTAATTGAGTTTTCCAAGGATTGTCTTAAGGGGAGCGAAAAAAAAAACAACTTTTTAATCACCTTGACTTTGAGACGTTGCTCCGGCTGCTCCACCAGAATTTTCGAGTTGGATACTCGTCCGGAGGTTCAAGCTCCCTGGTATGACGAATGATGTCGTCACCACTGGAACTTCGGAGGATCCGGAAGGATCAGCTGATTTTCCATCTACCTGGTTCAAATTCTGAAAATGAAAAATAAATTAAATGAAATAAATTTTATAATAAATAGCGAAATATTAATTTGAGTGAAAAAAATTAATAAAGTATCGATATGATTTTTTAAAAAATAATCAAGCATTCGGATTTTCATAAACAATTATTTTCATAGAAAATTTAAAAAATATCTATATCCAACAATTTATATTTTATTCCATATGAAATCGATTATTATTTTATAGTGAGATATACAAACGTACATAAATCACAATAATAATAATAATAATAAAATGAAAAAATAATATTTAGAATAATATTTAACATATAAGTAATTTATAACCGACTGACTTACCTTGTCGGATTTATTTTGACCAGGGTCCTTCAAAATCGTCGCGTTTCCATTTTCCAACGGCGCCATTTTCTCCGAAGCTTTTTTCTGATCTTTCAACTCGGCGTTTTGCAATTCCATTGAACTATCTTTGATTTCCCTAGCTAGGGAGTTTTCGGGTTCTACCGATTTCACATTTGGGCTATTTTCGAGACTCTTGGGACTCGAAGTTTGGGTTGGGATATCTATCGGGTCATTGCTTTTTTCCAATGTTTCATTCGAGGCCACAAGGTCATCGGATTTGACCCCGGAATTTCCGAAAGTTTGCTCGGGGTCGATGTTTCCTTCAGCCAATTTGGAGGCAGCTTCGAGAGCTTTGAAATGATCGATTTTGGCGGCGGTCACTTCAGGCGTATCCTCGACCGGTTTTGGCGCTTGGGGGAGATTGGTGGCGACGATTTGAAAGCCATTCTCACCGTCGGCCGTGTATTGGGCACTTTGGATGTTTCCCAAACCGTCAACGTAGCTGTAAGACCCACGGGTTTTGCCATCGCTCGATCTGACTTCCGATCTTGCCGATCCGGGTGCGCTGTACCCGAAACTGTATTGGCCCAAACTGTCCTTGTATTCGAGAAAGGTCGGTGGTAGCTGGGCTAGACATCCGACCGTCAAACCGAACACCAGGAGACTCTGGAGTCCATAGTTATATTGGACACCCAAACAAACTCTTAGTTATTATTCATTTAGCTGGAAAGTTGTGTAACTGTCATCACTTTGTTTTACAAACTCCAAGCCAATTAAGAGATAGTTCTCGATATAAGTTTCGCAGCTGACGTGGCTTTTGTAGGTATTGTTTCAAAAAAAATGTAAAAAGTACTGCTGGTGGGCGTTTTAAGTTTTGAAAAGTGACGGACAAGAGGGTGTACGGTGAAACGAGAAAACTATATCGCCGGAAGTATTAGAAAAACGCATACGACCACTATATCGGATAACCCATGATGCTCTACCATTAAAAAGGCCCGGTGATCAATCGTTCGAACGAAAAACGATAAGTTCAGTTAGAAGAGTGTTCCAGAATTAGTAATCGTGCACGCTTTTATCAAACAGACTGCAGAACTTCACTGACAATTTCGGGTTTCTAAGGCTAAGAAATTCTGGCACTTTTCGATGAAGCCAATAGTCAATCAATGTCCTTACCGTTTGTCCGATCATGATTGAGTTCTACTCGTCGACCAGCGAACCAACTAGGTTGAAAGCTTCAACCGGAGTACATCTTGATGAAAAAGTACCCGGAGTTTATATAGCACAGTGGATGAACAACCGGAGGAGTAATCAGGTAAACCATCGTGTAGGAGCAGGCAAGATGACAATTCGCCCAAGCTACCCTCACCCTATCTTTTCTTCGTCGATACACCAGAATGGGGTACGTTGACCCAGGATTCTCAGGAGCCCAGGAATAGAGCAAGCGGATGGTGAAGCGCTCGAGAAAGAATGTCCTTCAAAGATGAGAACAGGTTGGGCCCAAGGGCACCGTAATACAGCGCGATTCGAAACCGGACTCGGAGAGTACCGATAAACCCCCGGGCTCGTTCTTGTCGTTAATATCGCTACTTTTTATTCCTCCTTCATCCACCGAAGCAACGAACGCTGGAAAATAAGTGAACGCGATACCCAGCCGGCAAAAACTCTTCGTTGGCCTTAAATTGTGGTCAGACAAGGTTCCCCCGTTCCGGGAACTTTACAGCTTCTCTTTTGTTTTTCGGCGTTTCGGGTGAGAAACGCTGTGCGCAAGGGTAATGAACAACACGTGCGCCGGAGACGCAATTATCCAGTTGCCTTCATTGAAATATGGACACTAGATAGGGTGCCAGCAGGGAACACTCGTGAAACTTCGGTAATTCGATACTCTCGTAAGGAATTCTCAAGATACGTGGGACTTGGGTGCGCAGCGGTTCGTGAAAAAACGATAGAGAAATACTGCGAAATAAATCGTGATATAATTGAAATTGAGGATTTCTACGAATATTGATCAGTTCTTAAAATGAGTTTCGCAGCTGATGTTGCTTTCGTAGAACTTTTTCCGATAAAAACGTAAAAAGTACTGTTGGTAGGCATTTTAAGTTTTTGAAAGTGTCGGGCAAGAGCGTATACGGCGAAACACGAAAACTATATCGCAGGAAGCATTAGAAAAACGCGTACGGTTGCTAAATCGCATGACCGATAATGCTCTACCATTAAAAAGGCCCGGTGATCAATCGTTCGAACGAAAAACGATAAGTTCAGTTACAAGGTATCCTAGGATTAGTAATCGTGCACGCTTTTATCAGGCAGACTGCAAATTCCGTTAGATTTTCAGTTATTTTAATATTGTCCCACTTAAATCGTCAACATTTCGGGAGAGTGGATCACCAAGAGCCGACAAGGGTAGGGTGTGTCTTTTGATAGACAGGGGTGTAACCGGAAACGAGCTGTACATGAGGTACGTAGTCGGATTTGGCTTCTTCTTGAGCGAGGGCGACTTTCTGGTTGATATGGGCAGCTGCGTGTTCGGCTTTGAGATGAGCAACCTCGGGAGTGTCAACGACGCGTCCGTCCAGACCGAGTGGTGCGCCAGGCACGAGCTTGGAGTAAACGACTGGCGCCACGGCAGCCGGAACTGGGAGCGCAGCTTGATAAGCGGCAACCGGCAAGGTTGAGTAGGCAACAACATCCGCAGATTTGACAGCTTCGTTGGCTAAGTTGAGCTTCTCGTTTATGTGGGCGGCATGATGTTGAGCCTTTTCGTGAGCAACTTCCGGAGTATCTACCACTCGGCCGTCATGACCGATCGGCGCACCTGGCACAAGTTTTACATGGACATGGGGGCTTGCGTAGACCAATGGCGATGCGTAATGAGCTAAGTTATGGTCAGGCGTCAACAGAATGTTACTCGGCTTCGCTAGAGCCACGGCTGTGACTGCCAACAAAACGATCTGCGAAACGATAAGACAGTCAATTTTTACCAGCTTCCACTTGACTGCTGACATAATTCAAGTAAATTTGGGTTTTTTTAGCTCCGTTTGGGATTGTTTGGGTTTGAACGTTCTTCACCATGTCAGAAGCGTTTATTAGGGTTCTTTGGATTTCTTGAGGTTGTTTGGGTTTACATACTGCAGTAGAAGCGCAGGAAAATAAATAACTTTCGAAATTCGATATTCAAAAAACTATAGCTCGTGGCCAAAAATCCTTTAAGGGGTTCTCTAAGAATATAAAAAGGGAGGTCCGCGCAGTATGGCGTTCTGATAGGAGTTGTTGTTTCGGAGCTGGATTGATTCAACTTACGAAAAATTTCATGACTGCGGCGAGACTCTCAGAGCTGGTGAACCGTTCGGTACTGATAGACGGGTTCGATTGTATGCCTGACGTTGGATCATTTCGGTTATATATATTCTAGGCCTCCGTTGCAGTTCTCGCATCTAGCCACTTTTACTCATCTGGTTCGTTCGACGTTGGGAATGTAGGTGGACCGCTGTGACTCTTCGAAGAGAGAAAGGGAGACGAGGAGTTTGAAACTGTATTGGAAGCTTTGAGGTTATCGAATCGCTTTTGTCCTTGTCGTAGGGAATGTCCCGGTTTCATCGGTTCGTAGTCAGTGAATGCCCTCGAGGGAACCTTACGCAGTTCGGATCAAATATTCAAGGGACTTGGCCCAACCCAAAACAAGAACTGGTCACTGATCTAGGGCACCCAGAGTTTCGTAATACCCTCGGATATCTCCTGCTGGGCAATCTCTAACTCACTCGGACTTGGATTCTTCACGGTTAGCGTTGATGTAAATTGAATGGAATTGAATAGGTATGTATATATATATATTTTTTTTTGTTCATTGATCGCTTGTTACCGTTTTTTAAGTAGAACGGATATTTTCTGGCACAACCGTTGCGTAATTGGAAACACGCGTGTAAGAGATTGGTCCACTCGATCAATCTGCGGTTCTCACGTTTGCATGACGTAAAAAGGGCTTCATGCTCGATATGACACAATCCAAACGAATTCATAATTATGAATTCATCTAATCATAATAATAATGATAACAAATTCATTATTTAATATTATTTACATAGGATGAGGGTCACCCAATTATGGGCCTGTTTGGGTTTGTTTGGGTTCTGACCTAATCTTCTCGAATAAATAACAATTCGCAACTGATTCTGGTTAACATTCGTTTATTGTTGAACGATGATCATTCCAGTACAATACGTCATTCAAAAACGATATTTTTTTTCGTAATAGGAAAAATAAGATCGAAGAAAGAAAAATGAGTGGCGCTGAGAATCAGCAGCTGCATCATTTCCGACGAATGAATCGGGCGAAACAAAAGGTCGAAAGGAAGGATAATTTATATTCTCTCTTTACAATCGCAAAGCAAGTGCGTTGGGAGTGGCGATCGTGATCAATCCAGGGTTCCTGACAGCCTCATTGGAGAGATTCAATTTCTCGTTGAGATGAGCAACGGCGTGTTCAGCCTTGGCTTGAGCAACGGCGAGAGTGTCGACGACGCGTCCATCAGGGCCTACCGGTGCAGGTGAATCGGAAACGATGGAGGCGAGGGTCAACGGATGACCAGCGAAGGTCAATCCAGTAGCCGTCAAATCATCGGAGGTTAGAGCCCTCAGTATCGAAAGACGATTTTCGGGTAGGAGAAGCCTTGATATTTCGATTTCACCGGATTTGGCTTCTTCGGTCGCCAAATTCGCGCGCTCGTTGTACTGCGCAGCCGCGTGTTGGACTTTTGCGATTGTGACTTCCGGAGTGTCGACGACTCTTCCGTCAACCCCGACTGGAGCTCCGGATGCCAATGCGGCGTAAGTCAATGTCGGAAGACCGAGAACCGTCGTTGGTTTCGCCAATGATCCACCCAATGTGACGAACAGTATCGACAAAACGTACTTCATGATGACCTCGGTGTCACTTTCCTTTTTTTCTTTTCTCTAACCCAAACAAACCCAAACAAACCCAAAGGAAGTTCGATTGGCTTTGGAAGACCCAGAACTAGATTGATCGCTATCGGGATTGATCTGTGATGAGATTCATCCTTCCAGAGCTTTTATACTCGATTCTCCAGTAATATCCATCACCTTCATCAACCCAATCGTTAACGTCCATAAACTCACCACCCGTATGGACCCCAACCCAAACACACTTTGATATCTTCCACAGGGTCATCTCTTGGCAGGAAAATAGATCCTCCGTCGATCCGCAAATAGGTCACGTATACGGTTTCTCCATGAGTACCAATACACACGTGGTCACGAGAGTTGCGGATTTTTCGTTGTAACGACAAGGCGAGCCTGTTTTTTGAACGACCGCATCTAGTCACGAGTCAATTACGAGATTCGTTGTCGCTGCATCGACCAAACGATATATGCATTGATACATCAATACCGAATAGTCATTGAGGTTTTTATGGACAGATAGAAAATTCCGAAATTCTTTGGAATTTCAGATACGACGGTCTTCTATTTTTAATATTCGTCGATTGATTGATCACGTTTGAAGAATTTAGGAATTGAGAATTCGTAGGTAAATTTTGAGAATCCAAATATTCTTAAAAAAATTTGAGGCGTTTGGAAAATTCGTGAATGGAATTTTGAGGAGTTTGGAAAATCCTCGATGGAATTTGGGGACCTGAAAAATTCCTCAATAAAATTTGAAGAGCTGAGGAACTCCTGAATGAAATGTCAAAAATACCTCAAGAAAAATTGACAAATTGAGAAATTCATAATTCCGGACTAACTTTTTGCCGGACGGTCCATCCCGCAAGACCTCAACGAGTTAAAGGGCGGTGCAACCCTAGTCGTCGCGGACAATCGTGAGTCGTTGTTGTTGTTTTTTTCGCACTGCTCAACTTGCGACAATTTTATTGCGCGAGATACCCGATCCCCTGTTTTCATGCTCGCGGGTGTGCGCACGCGTGCGAAATAGCCCTCTTTAAGAGAGACCTTGGGAGCTTCAGGGTCAGCGAGACCGGAGTGTCGACGGGGTCCTTGTGGGTGGTCCGGTTTTATCACGATTCTTCGACTTTCCAGAAATTATTGCTTCCCGATTTCCATATCCAGAAAACAATTGATATTGACGCGATAATGGAAAAATCAGAATTGAAAAGAAAAAATTCGAAGTGAATAATTACCCAGGAGAAATTGTCCCAATGGTGAAGTATCAATCAATTAGGATTGACGTCCAAATCAAAGATTCATCAAAACCAGTGTTTTATAGGAAAAAAAATTATAAAAAATTCTAAAACTCAAATTTCTCGAAGTTTAATTTGTTTGGGTTCCAAATTTTTGAAAAGAGGTTTTTGATTTCGCGGTTTGATCAGGACTTTGAGAGGACACGATTCGTATTAGCTAGGACATCTCTCGTTCGGTTTCCTTATTAGGATAAAAAAAAAACAAAAAAAAATCAGTTGACGACGTGAAACTCGGTAGAGATTTGCCCGGGGCAAATGGTCAATGTCGAGTGTGTACCTGGTTTATTGGGCTGGGCGTGGTTGAGCGACCATGCACGTGGGCCGTACGTGTATTTCTCGAATCCCTCACGTTCCGATCCAGACAAATGCTGTTCGAAGATGAAGAAAAAAAAAGACGGTGGAAAGAAAAACAAAAAAATAAGTGGGAAAAAGACAGAAAGAACGCCACATCCAAGTATGCGCGTCTCTCGAATGGGATATATAAAGGCACGGAGATAAGTTTGGTCCAGACGCAATCTTAACTCGACAGTTGTTCAAGCGAGTACTGTTCATCGGCAACAGCAGCGCTAAACGATAGCTGGCTCATCAATCATCATGAAAATCTTCGTAAGTCAACGTCAACGTCGACCATCGTTACCCAAAAGTACCAAAAGTGAACGCGATATTAATGTTTGGGTCCCATTTTCACGCAATCACCAGTTTTTTGCAATAGTTTATTTTTATAAAAATCCAAACAATAATAATATAAACCCAAACAAGAAAACCATTCCAAAGTCAAGCTCCATTAATAGCCACATTTCTAGTTAAAAATTACTAAACGCAATTTTAAACCTAACCTCAAACCCAAACTCAGAATTCGCTCTCTCGGAATGTGAGCCGGTCATAATCCTGAACTTCCAGAAACCGGAAACTCCTGGAAGTATCATCGACCCCAAACCCTCCAACCCAAACAAACCCAAACAAAGTCCTAGAAGTATCACAGACTCCTGTGCTCGGCCAATGTTGACATTAGATGAGAAATAAATTTCAGCAATTCAAACTGATTTGGTTTTTGGTTTTGTTCCATCAGATTGTTCTATCTGCCCTGGTAGCGGTCGGTTTGGCGAAGCCGGGTTTATTGGCGACGCCATTAGCCTATTCGGCGACCCCATTGGCATACGCGACACCATTGGCTTACGCGAAGTTGGTGCCGGGTGCGCCGATTGGTTTGGACGGTAAAGTGGTCGACACGCCGGAAGTGAGTTACGCGAAAGCGGAGCACGCAGCGGCTCATCTCAACGAAAAACTCAACTTGGCGAAAGAAGCGGTCAAATCGGCTGACTACGTTACATACGAGGCTTCACCGGTGGTCGCAGCTGCTCCGGTCGTTTCCAGTTTCAGCGCACCAATCGTAGCCGCTGAACTTCCGGTTACGAAATACACCGCCGGTGGCACCCCCATTGGGCTTGACGGACGCGTCGTTGACACCCCCGAAGTTGCCTACGCCAAAGCCGAACACGCAGCAGCCCACATCAATCACCACATCGAACGCAGCCAAGAATACGTTAGGAATTCATTGGCGAACTCACCCCTCCTCGTCTCCGCTTACTCCTCCCCGGTTTACGCTACTGGATACGTTCAACATTACGTTTAAATGGAAACCCAAACAAACGCACACAGTCAATTGTATCTTTCCCCACAAAACGCAACTTTGTGTCATTCTTTGACGAAACTGTAGATCACCGATCAATGTGGTCCAAGAAACCGATAAAGAATGTTCTATTTTATTGAATCCTGAAGAAGAGTGTATCTTTTCCTTCGGTAAAAAATATCGACGATTTTTGCATCGACTAGCTTTAAGGCGAAGTGGAAATACAGCTCGGTCGGTAATAGAGATATTAAATATCGGCTTTCGAACTCATACTCCGTATACTTGTTCCGAAGCTCATGGCGATAATTCTGGTGAAGTTTCGTTGGATTCTTAAGAGTCGTTTAGGAAATACCCGGCTTTTTATTGACCTGCTCTGCAATACCGACATCAATCTCAATCCTACTGAACATTCTACGTTCAACAAAAACTCCGAGAATGACTAATTTTTCATTTAATTCTGGAAAACCGATAAAAAAATGATTAATTTTTGTGCTAAACAATTTTGAGGATCGAGCCAAGAATAGATACAGCGATAGTGGAGGTTGCTTCGCCGCTCACTCCAGCTCGTGTCGCCATCCGAGATCTCAGAGGTGGCTCTCGAACCAAGGCTATGAACCGTAATCTCGACAATTGACGCCAACGCAGACTCGCTGACACCGCCATAAAACAATTGCGCATTGATAACGTCTCCTGTTCTTCGAACGTTTCAACAACGACGAAACCTTTCTGCCCTTACATAGAGAACGATGATAAAAATCGAAAGAAAAAAACAGAACCATCGTTTCTTGTTTTTCGTCACTATTGCGAGTCAGGTAAAAGCTGATGGAACGTTAAAAGGATCTTGCGTTTAATACGACAATAAAATAAGTAAATAAATATATTTGCCAATAGTAAATAAATTTAATAAGAAACAAACAAATCGTATTATTTCAGAATTTGAATTTGAAATTATAAAATTCCAAACCATAAAAATGACGAAGAAAAGTGGATTTTTTTTAATTTAAAAATGGAGTATCAAAATCAGTATTATGGGTTCAAAGTTGACAGTGTTTGACGAATGATTTTTTTTACAGAACTGCGAAAGAAGTTAATTGTTCCCATTCAAATTATTATTATTATTACAATTTGATGATTTATATTATTAACGCCAATTTAATTATTCCAATTTAATTAAATCGCTCCGATTTGTTCGTGATGTAAATCGTGATTACATATGAGTTTATCGGACCATTTTTATACTCAATTTCACGTTTTCGTCACGAGGCTTGCCGGACAACGCAATCTATCGTTTCACGGCTCGTATACTACGAAACTTCATATCGAGTAGCAAAAACGATTTTTTTTTCGGAATCATTTTGTACCCAAAAAATTGAGATCGTTTCGAGCGGAATTCTCCATTGGGGCGAAAACGAATTGCGAAAAAAAAAATTGGAGACAGGCGAATAGTACGGTTGTATCTGTATGCACGTATAAATTCTCGAGTGACGAGTTGTTCCTTTCGTATGATCGATCCACTGACACGTCTCAGCACTCTCGACCGTGACTACTTGACGTTATTCACGCGTCACTTTGGGCCCACCGTAACACGCGAAACAGTTACGTCATGACCCATACAATTACAAATGGGTGTCGATCTTTTCGAAATATTTTTACTTGTTTTATTTGACAATCATAAAAAATTAGTGCAAAAACAAATTTATTGAAAAATTTACTGAAAAATATGGTATTAACGGTAATTTAAATAAAATATAATTAAATATAATTAAACAATTAAAATTAACTGGATTGTTTGGGTTATATAATTAATATAATTATAAATAATATCATTTGTTTAATATGATTAAAATTAATCGACAATAATTAACGTTAAGTAAACTTGAATATATTTGAATAATTGAATATAAATAAAATTCTTTCTTCTTTATTTAATTTCGGACCGAATAAAATAAAATAAAATATGAATGACCAAACAAAAAATATTTATGTACAGGTACACTTTTTCGTCTGTCATTCTCTTCAACTTCCGTACCGAGGAAATAACAGTTTTTATTCTCTTCTCAAGCTTGTATAAATCATCGATCGCTCATGACTATCAATAAATCTCAAACGATCAAGATTTTCAAGGCAGCTGTGATTTTCAAGGCTTTCATAACCAAACAACATTCGTGTCTGTCATTCCGTCGACTTCCGACCGCTCGTTTCGTTCTTTTTATTTTTAGACTGGACCAATATTGAAGCATTCTCTGTAAAGGAGAATTTTTATCATTGTTAATGATTTTTTATGATTCTTAATGATTTTTACTGATTTTTTACTAACCCTTAATTATAAAAAAATTATCGAGCCAGGTCGAACGTATTTTTTTGGATTCTGGAAGAGTTTTGAATATCTATCCAATCGAAAATTTTCAGCTGATTACGAATATCATCGAATTTTTGGCGAAAGAACTGTACACAGCAGAAAAAATCGGAAATGAATGGTAGATTCGTGCTCAGGGGATCAAATTACATCGAGATGGACGTATTTAAAAAATATTAAAAATCGAAATTTTGTTTGGATTTTTGGGGAAAATACGTTTTTTCACTAAATCATCGATAACTTTCTTTCCTTTGGGATTTGGCACTCCACTCGGTGCTCAATCTCTTCGTTATGATTTTATCTTCAAAATGCTTTTTTTATTATTTAAATCCGATAATTTTTCGATTTTTGGCAGAATTTCAAAGTCGGACCATCGATTTTTGCCAATTTTTCCATACATACCCCTTTGCCTCTTTTTTTGCCATTTTTCAACTGAACTTTCCGGGAAAACTAAACGAGCTATCGATATGAATCCAACGCCATTATTTAAGTCAGGCAAAAACCTTTTCCAAACCCACCAAATAAATCTCAATCGCATATAAGAAGCCCACTGTACGACCTTTTGAAATATCGTGATTTTCGAGATTCCGGAGAAGTGGCCGGGAAAGTCGAAAAAAATTTTTTTTCGTTTTCAAACCATTAAAAGGGACTATTTAATCGGAAATTTTCTGCTGATTACGAATATGCCCGATTTTTTGACGAAAATACAAAATTAGACTGGGAAAATGCAAAAAACGTTTCTGGAATATTTTTTTGCCATTTTTCCCTAGAAATGGAGAGTTAAAATCGAATTAAATGGGTAATATTCTTCACATTTTATTATTATTATTATTATTTTCCACTTTTTCATTAAATCATTCATTATTATTATTATTATATTATGATTCTACATTGTGTCCCGTCGTGGGACACCCTGTATACAGAATAGAATAGAAGGAGGAGTTGACAAAAGACACTTTCTAACATTGCCACTACTGACATCGTGCGCATAGACACGATCGGAACACCATTGCAAAATATTCTTGTTTCTCTCTCCGTTTTTTTTTTGTTCGAGCCGTTTTATATCGGGTTCGCCCGAGTATGCCGGCACGAAAATTCGATTTGGTAATAATACGAATTCCGTTGGATTCCACGATTGGGAAACGCGAAGGACGATATCACCGGAAAGTTTTGCGGTCGTAACACCCCATTACAAATTTTCATGCGCGTAAATCTGTGGTCGATCCTCGTAATGGAACAAAGAAAAATAAAAAAATAATTTTCTTAGATAAAGTTAAAAGTACAATTTTCCAAATTTCGACTGTTGCATTTTTTTGGAAAAATTGTGGGAAATAAAAACATTTTTTATTTATTGAAAAGAATTACAATTATTTGAAAATATTAAAAAAATAATGTTTAAAATTAATATCATTAAGCCTCATTTTAAATCGTTAAGAATCATTCAATAATTATTAAAAACCATAAAAATAATTAAATCTTGTTTAAAATAATTTTAAATCTTTAAGAATGATTTAAAATATTTAAACAAATATTCTCGACATAAAAAATAATTACTAAAACGATTCAATTCGACGAGGTATTTGCACGTATCTCCATTAACGTTTACTGTACCAGTAAAACCACAGGACACCGAGTCCTTGCACTTTCTGCTCGAGTATGTCTCCGATATAATAATTAATTATCGCAAGTCACACGTGAACAACGTAAAAAGTGCTGGAGGTAAAAAAAATACCTTCTAGACCTATTCTCAAAAAAACCCATTTTCCAAAAGGGGTTAAAAAAGCATTTTAAAAAAAGGATTCCCAAACCCAAACAAAAACGTGTCGTATCAATTATAAAAAATTATAAAAAATACTAGATCGTATCGTTTCATTCCTAAAAATATATTCACTAAAAAAAATAATAGAATTTGTTTATTCGTCTAGAATTTGTTATAACAAATTTCTTTATTCATTTGTACCAGATTTCCATGGAAATATATCCGTGGTTATAAAACCAAGAATAGTGATCGAAAAATTACATCGACCTCCGCATATGTTTATCCAAGCAATAACTTTGCTCGATATACCTACGAAAAACACGTGGGGTTTGACGATTCGAACGATCCTCTCGTCGTTTATCGGACCTCGAACTTGCTCCCCACGTTGGGTGGAACAAAAAAAAAACAGAAAAAAACGGAAAAATTCTCTCCCGGAAACCGCGGTTCGTCACCTCAAAAACAATATTAAAATAAAAATGGAAGGGAAAAACGGACGTACGAATCGTCAACGATTTGTCCTTGAGAGTAATAAAGTAAAAAAAAATTCATCATACGCGTCACCTTGAACGTCTATAAATGATAAAATCATTTCGTCCTGCACAGTCGGATACGATCACGGATGCAATCACCTCGCTCGGTATAATCGCTCTTTAGAATTCGACTTTTATTCGTAATGGAACAAAAAGAAAATTAAAAACAAATTGGATTACATAAATATTGAAAAAAATTCAATTTTGAAATCACCAAATTAAAATTAAAATTAAATTATTAAATTAATTTTTTTTCAAATTTATTTAAAGGAATGAATTTTATTAAAAAAATTCTATATCGTTTTAAGTAAATATTTTATATTTTTTAAGGGAATCAATATTGTTTAAAAATAATTATATGTGATTTCTATTTTTTAATGGAAAATTTGAACGAGAAAAAAATGTTTGATAGGAACAATTTAAATTGGAATTTGAAATTCAATTATTTATACATAAATTCGCAGTTATTCATTAACATTAAACGATTTACAGTTAAACAATCCTTAATTAATTTACAATTATTAATTAGCAGTAAAATTGAACGTAAATCGAAAGCTATAGGATAAAATACTAAATTGACTTTTCCTAAAATCCTAAAATTTCTGAAAATACCTAAAATTCTAAATCGACTAAAGCAAAATCGAGTTTTACGTCGAAATTATAAGCCGGTTGATCCAGTAATGTCGAAAAGAGTAGAAAAGAGAGTAATATAATTGCATTCGATGGTGGTAGGCTCGTATGCAGGTAGATGAAATGTCAAGGTCAAACGGGGTCCAACGGTGGGACGAAGTCGGAAGAAAGCGTGGGGTGTGGTATACAACTGGTAAGATCGGCCGGGTAATGGGCGCAGCGTTACACCTAAGTAAACTCCTTTTCATGCCGCCATAACCGATCACGGTTATAAACTCTCCGGGAGTTTACCGATCTCTCGTCCCGGCCTCCGTTGTACCGATTCTCCCTCCATGAAGACCGAACGTTGGATTTCAGAGGCTCGTTGGGCCTGACCGGCAACATAACCGAGCGGCCACCAACCCGGGAGTGGGAAAGGGACGTCCGGTATAAAAGCCTCGTTCCAACTTCGCCAACAACGCAAACCGACAACGGCCTCCCTCGTGGCTGCACTTCCAGTGGAGTAACCTTTACTCCCACCCTAATAGGAAGCCATTCGAGCGAATACTGGTCACCAGCAGCGCTCTTTTATCAAACTCCTCCAATAAGGACCACGAGGGACCTCTTCGACCCAATATCAAACTCAGTCTTCTTCAACATGAATCGATTGGTGAGTTCATTTCACAAAGTTCCTGCCAATTACTCGTAACCCTTTAAAACTAAAACTGGACAAATTTCAATTTTAATCATGTGCGGTGTTGTTGTTGTTTTTTGGGAATTGAAGACCCAATGTTTCGTTGTTTGGGTTATCATTGATTCGTCCAACGTAACTTGTTGAATTTTAGAAATGACATTTTGGAAATTGTATTCTAGATATGGTATTTTAGAAAGTGGTTTTCTGAAAATGATAACCTAAAAATAGAATTCCAGAAGCAGGAACTCGAAGTGGAATTCTCCAAATAAGAACTGAATATAATATTCTAGAAACAGGAATTGAATACGATATTCTAGAAAACGAAACTTAAATTGGTATTCTAAAAATAGAAAATTAAAATCGTATTCTGAAACCGAAACTAAAAAATAGTATTCTAAAAATGGGAACTAAAATCGAAAATCCAAGTGTCGAAAAAACGCGTTTACGTCACGTGGATCAAGTCAAGGTACCGAAAGAACCGTGCAAACGTAAACGCATGAGAACATCCGCGAGATCAACTTCGCATAATCCCATTATAGTCAGGGTCGTCGCAACCGTTGTTTTTTTTTTTGAGCCAGCCTCCTTTAGTCCCATCATCAATATTGTAACAATTGAAGCTTTACGCAAGAGAATTCAGCCATTGTTTGGAAACTCGTACCGAATGCATGATTAGCGAGTACCGGAGCGATCGCGCAACCCAACCCCACACGACCTTTGTTGAATCCCCGCCCCTGCCGCCCCCGGTGAGATTCTAGCGCTCCGGTACCCTCGAATCTAGACTTCTTCGAGATCTATCCGCGTGAGAAGATTACCCAAGGAGAAAGGTACGTGACGAAGTGCAACGCGATCTTGGGTGGCGTCCAGAAACTTTTTTTCGGTTGCCGCTGTTCCCAGGATAATTGCGGTATTCTTGATCAATGACGATGGCGTTTTGGATATGATATACTAGAAATCGTTTTTCTAAAATGGCGTTTTGAAAACGGTATTCTAAAATCGGCATATCGAAGCTGGTATTCTAAAAATAGAATTCCTAAAATGGCACTTTGAAAAGGCATTCTAAAAACAGGACTCTTCTCCACCGAATTTCTGAGGAAAGCCTGTCAGGTCTTCCAGTATCATTGAAAAGCAATTGACCAGGCATTTTGGCACTTTTGACCGTCAGGTGATCGCGTTGACCTTGGTAGCAGTGGCGAACGCCGGATATCTGAGTTCCCCGGATTACGGGGATTTAAACGGTGCGGCGTATCATCAGCAGGCGTACAAGAATCCCCAGAAGTTTGCGCCACCGGCGCCGGTCGGGCATGATGGTAACGTGATCGACACACCGGAAGTGGCGCAAGCCAAAGCAGCGCATTTCGCCGAGTTTGCGCGCGCAGCTGCTCGGGCAGCCGAAGAAAAAGCCCAGGGACCGAGTTACGCTAATGAAGGTCATCAGGCTGCCTACGCTTATCGTGCCCAACCACAACCAACGCCGGCTTCGTATCCGGTTCGCCAGGCTTACGCAGCACGCGCTCCGATCTACGCAACCGCCGGACCTGTTGGACCTTCCGCGCCTGCGCACTACCAACCCTCCTATCAAGCACCGAAACACTACGAACAACCAGCGGCCTACCCCACCAAAGTTCCGTTCCAACCTGCCCCGCTAGCTGAAGACGGCACCGTCATCGATACCCCGGAAGTTGCCGCGCTTAAAGCTGCCCGACTTGCCGAACTCGCCGATGCCGAAGCTAGGGCCTACAAAGCCAGCCCTGAAGAGTACGAACGTCAAGGTCAGTTGGTTCTCAGTTGGGCGACCGGAGATTGCGTTTCGGTTGGATTTGGGTTTGACTTGTTTGGGTTTGGGACGAGTTTGGGTTGGTTAAAAGCATCGTTGCTTTCGGTCTTTGTGACCAGAGATTTGGGACTGGTTTGTTTGGGTCGAAAACGGCACGTTATCGATGCTCAAGTTTGGGCTCGTTTGGGTTTGCTTGGTTTAATGCAAAGCATAATGCCTAAAAATTAATAATGAACAATTGAACCAACGAATCCTCCAAAATGTTTCAGCTTACGGAGGCCACCAGGCAGGTCCAGCCCTAGTTAACAACCACTACGGTGCGGCGCGTGGTTTCGGTCCTCAACAGCACGCGGGACTTTCGGCTTACGCGTCGAGCCAACAGGCTTTCCCTGGCCAGGCTGTCACTTACGGAAAAGCGTTCCAGCCGGCGGCCCACAGTTATCAGCCGCACGGTTATCAATCCTACTAGATCGCGCGGGGAGCGCATCCAATTACCACCTACGAATCATCATCGCACCGTACGCGTAAACGCCCTTTGAAAACCTGTAAATATTCTAGGCGAATAAATTCTTTTCTACGATACCTACATTATTGTCGGCAGTCTCTTTCATTGATGTTTTTTTTCTTACGGACGAATCACGTTTCATTGGCCAATAGCTAATACCCAATACCCAATAGCTAATACCCAATACCCAATGGAATATCAATGGCAAATAGACAATGCCCAATGGACAATACTCAAAGGCCAATGGACAATACTTAATGGCCAATAGACAATGCCCAATAGCCAATAAAATTGGAAAATCCAATATTATACTCAAACTGACCGGACAATCCGTACGAAATCAAGATTTGGAAGAACGAGGGAGCGAAGAATTTCTCACTTTCGAGACAACGAGAGTGAGGCTCGATCGCAGTTAGCCGCTCGGGGAAATACGAAACAAGCAAACCGCAGCCTAGATTCGCGCTTGGTTACCGATGAACAACGTACGAGTCACGTACGTTGGTGTATCCGGTGGTAAGAGAAGATTAGAAGCGAGGTGCATCTCGTTGGAGAGACGACGAATCGACGCGGGTGGGTGACCGCGAGGTCGTATCGAGACCGCAAATTCGATTGAACTCGTTGACTTCGTATAGGTCGTATCAGGGACAACTGGATTTCTCGTTTATACGCAGTGACGTTGAGCAAACCCGATCGTTTATCGTTGAAAAATTCATTTCTCGATGACGCTCGATTATTGCGTCGATATTAGAAATTCCACCGTCTCGAACGATGAAAAACGAAACGAAAGCTCGAACCCTGCGGTTTGTCTCTTCTAGCCACGTTTAAAAAAAAAATGTTTCGTCGATCGTATCGGACGAATTTCCTTAAAACCGCAACGATCGGTATCGCGCAACTCGACGGGCTCGCGTCAGGAATTCCTCGCGAGAATTCGCCGACGATTGTTCGCGCCTGCTTTCTCACGCACTGTCGAAGAAACTGTCTTTTTTTTTTATTTACTTATTTTTTATTTGGCTCACTTATTTGTATTTATTCGTTTATTTTTATTTATTTATTTACTTTAATTCGAAGCAAACGAACGCAGTTTCGTATCGAATGAAAACAATTACGATGAAAAATAGAAGAAAAGAAAAAAATAATATGAGTAAAGAAAATAATCGATTAAAAAATGAAATAAATATATATAAATAAATAAAATAATTGATAAATAAGAATAAAAATAAAAACGTCAAAATAAATCAAACGATTCGTAACGAGCGTTCGCTGGGCGTGTGAAATTGAAGAATGGAAAATACGAAGCGGATGAAGCAAATAGAAGAATGAGATAGATACGAAGGGCCGAAAGGATGTAACTCGGGAATCCCGTTGCATATAAGGATACGTAAGAAACAATATTTGATTGCAACATAGGTCATCCGTGACCACGTGAGAATTGGAAGGAACGTTTGGCCGGGGAACGAAAAAAAAGAGAGAAAAAAAAACGAGAAAAAAAGAAAAATGAACAAACTCGAGCGAGGATCATGATATTCCTGAGTCGGGGGATCAGAAGAAACGAAGAAATCTTTTCTCGAGGCTCGTATCTCGGTGAGATAAACCGTGAGCAGTTTAACCGTAGCAGGAAAGGTCAGGAATCGTTCCAGAGACCCGGTGCTCTCGATCTACCGTATTTTCGCATCGTGCATTTATATATACGTATTCGTGGATTTTACGGCACGTTCCATGTATACAGGGCGTTACAGAAAGGGGAGAAAAAAATTACGATTTCGGACTTTAATAATTATTCATTTAAACTCTATAGGATTTTTATGGGATTTTTAGTTATTAGATTTTAGTATCGATTTAAATCCTATGGAATTTGTATGGAATATTTAGTTCCCATTTATAGATGATTCAGGCTTTATGGGATTTTTATGGAATTTTTAGTTGCAAAGTTATTTTCATTCTCGTACCTCTCTGAAATTGATCGAAATTGTAAATAAAATTTATGATAATTTGTATAACCGTATTAAAAAGTTATTAATGATATAAAAATAGATAAATATTTTTTTTTAAATAATCAAATCATAGAAAATCATTATATAATAATTATTTTTATCATTTTTGTTTTCGTTAAAAAAATTCATGGATCAAAATTGAAAAAAAAATTAAGTGTGTCGAATTTGATTTTCCCTGCCAGACATAATGCCAGATAATGGCTGCCGATAACAGCACGTGCAATTTATCACACAATTTTCAGCAATCCGAAAATTGCACGGGTCGTTAATTTTTATGGCAAAAAAAGAAAACGAAAAAATCGATTTTTAGAGGACGTCTAATAACAGGGGGCGTGCGAATCGCACTGGGCGTAAAACAATTCGGTATCACGTGATAATCACACGGAGAGTAACGAGGCAAAAATTTCGTTTGGTTTACCGGCACCAGGAGGTCTATAATTTCGCTGGAAGCCAGAAATGAAACGGGGATGCAACCAAATCAATGGTTGCATCGAATCTTCAAATTCGATGCGCTCTGCACACGTGGCTGACAGTCACGTACAGTTACGTCTCAATCGTAAAAAACTGGATTTTTTTTACTACTGAGATATCCGATCGACAATTGCCATTTTTCTCATATCTCCTTTTCTTTTATTTTTCTCCTTTGATTTCTCACTTTCTTTATCGCATTTCGATGGAGCCTTCTTGTTTCCTTGAATTCAATGATCGATATCTATATCGCGATTCCAAACGTAAAAACTCACTCGTTACGTGACTCTACTTAACCTGCAAATTATATGCGCGTTACGCGATCGCCACGCGATTCTCAACTCTATATATATATTTATATATATATATATATATTTATATTTTCTCCTTTTTTACTCGTGGGCCTCTTTTTACTTCCCATTTTCGTAGTCCAGTCCTGTAGACTGCTCGTAAGCTGAATACGAAATATTCAGGATTTCTATCGTTCCATTTATCATTATCACAGTAATGAATTGTTAATTTTTAATTTAATACAATTTTTAATTGTTAATTTTTAATTTAATACAATTTTTAATTGTTAATTTTTAATTTAATACAATTTTTAATTGTACAATTGTTTAATTTAATACAATTGTTAATTGTTAATTCAATTGTTAAGGGACTGTTAGTCCCTTTGGATACGTACAATAGTTACAATGGGTACAATACATACAATAGATCGAGGGGCGGAGCGCGGGAACTCGGAGCGATCTGGCCGCTCGTATACCTGCTCGATGCTTGCTCACTATTTCTCCTGTAACTCCGAAAATAATTTGAATTTGCTTTTGAAATTTTAGGAACACATTCTTGGATAGTTTGGGAAGACATTTATGAAAAAAAAAAATCGATTTTTGAAGCCTCTAAAGCAGGCTTCCCCCTTAAAGTCACCGAGGAGGGGAAGGGGGAAGAGATTTTTCGTACGATAAGATTCGAGCGATGATCATCGATACGGATCATGTTGAGCACCGTGACGCAACCCGTGGAACGTCTGGTTGCATTCTGATCAACGACTTTTGTTAAACGAAGTATTGTAATTTCCCAGTTTTTTATGTTTGAATTTGGCAATTAGTTTTTATCAATATATCAATTTTTCATTTAATTTGTATTGATATTTCAATTTATTAATTAATTTTAAGAATTATATTATTCTTCTTTTTAATATTATTTTTTTATTTTTTTTTTATTTTTTTCAATTTGGCAATTAATTTATATTAATATGTTAATTAATTAATTAATTTTTTAATTCATAATCAATTGATATTATAGATTTTTCTGGTGCATTATTTAAAAAAATAATTTGTTTACTGTTAAAAAGAAAAGAACAATTACGAAGTGCATTCTACTAAACTAGGAGTACGAAAAGAGGGCAACCTTGAGGAGAAACCACAGGATCAAGGGAATCCTAGGTTCCATCTCTGATGACCGTTGGACATTATAATCATCCGGTCGTCCATGAATCAAAATGTAACCGCAAATAAAATCAATAACGGAACGAAAGCCAGACGATACTCGGTCGATGGTTAACGGTCCGATCCGATTGTCTACCGCTAAGCGAGCTTGCGGCGAGAAAGTACTGAATTAAAAATCCGAGGGATCGATGTTTCTCGTAGCCCTTGTGCTTCTTTTCGTCCTCGTCCTTCTTTCTTTTTTTCCTTCCTTTTTTATCACCATTAGGATTTATTTTCGTTGGAACAATTAAAAAAATATTATTTTGCCAAAAAAGTTGTCCGCCTCGAAAAATTCTTGGTCGAAATTTTTTTTTTTCATTTTCTTTCAGTGTTCGAAAAATACGAAAAAATAAAATAAAAATTCTTGGTTGAAATAGAAAATAGAAAAAAATGAAAAAAAAATTCTTGGCGGAAAAGAAAATCCTTAAAAACGAAAAAAAAAGTTTCTTGGTAGAAAAAATATCCTAAAATACGAAAAAAAAAGCAATTGTTGTTCGAAAAAAAAGTGAACGCACCTCCGGGAGTAATACAGTAAGGTCGCGATGTTCAGGACCCCGTGAAAGGGGTAATGAGAGAAGAGACTAACGACGACGAGTCTCCGCGAGCCCAAGATCGGCAAAGGGAGTAATTAGAGTATATTCTTTCGCAGTGTTGGGTGTGGCGTCTCGGGAACCGCCGCTTCTACACCCAAACAAACTCATACAACGAAGGAACAGATACGGTCAAACACAAAGCGGATCCTCGTCGAGTTCTCGAACGTCTCAGCAGTGATCTCGCTATAAAAGCCATTCTCGCCGTCACCCGTGGTGCACTTACAATCCGACGAAGCCGTCCAAAACATCCACAACCGTTGTTAACCTCAAAGTTTCTTAATCTAAAAAAATAAATAACGACAAGCAACGAACAATTATCACCCGAAAAGACGTTTAACGAAGATGCAACTTTTCGTAAGTGCGAATACGGACTATGACCGTTAGAGGTCATTTCCGACTAGGTTCAGAGGTTAGATCGGCGAGCGACGTCGAGGTCGTCAATGTTGACAGTTTCAAGGTCGCCAATGTTGACATTGTCAATTTCGTTGCCAATTGCCAATGAACGATGTAAAACGCCAAACCCAAACAAACCCAAACAATCGTTTTTTTCCAACTGTGCGCAGTCGATCCTGATGTTAGCCACGAGCCTGCTAGCCGGTATTGGATTAGCCGATGACAAATGGCGAATCGACGAGGAGTACTACCGGTATCGGGGACCACCGGCGCCATTGAGCAGCGATGGACGAGTCATCGACACACCGGAAGTCGCCCATGCCAAAGCCGCTCATCTCGCGACCCACGCCGAAATCATCGCCAGCGTCAGACGCGAATCACGACCCGACGTTTGGCACGAACCAAGCGGAAATGCGGTTAACGCCTACGAGCTCAAATCTCACGAAATGGATCAGATTATTTATCACGGCCCGCTCGCACCCCTGGGACCAGACGGACGCGTCGTTGATACCACCGAGGTAACTTTTCCAATTATTCAAGGTCGCGGCAAGGTCGAATGTCATTCCAGTTCTTCAAGCTCACTCGAAGATCCAAATACCTCCGATTTCTTCGAGTTCGCTCGAAGATTACGTTAAGGTTGAATGACCTTCGAATTATTGAAGGTCATTCGAAGATCGTTCGTAGGTATTTCACTCATTGGTGGGCCACTTCAGGGCCATCCGAAGGTCACTTCAAGGTCGTCCGAAGGTCGAACGAATATCAAATTGTTCTCGAAATTTTTGAAACGATGCAGGTTGCCCAGGCAAAAGCCGCTCATTTGGCAGCCCACGCTGACGCCGCGAAAGATGCATCTCCGGATTGGGACTATCGCGAATCACCGAACGGCATTTGGGACGATCGAGGTATCCAGCAGATATACGCGTTCGATCATCAGCCCGGTCACGTGACGTACGTTCATCATCATTTGCCAACGTTGTATCGAGGTCCGCCGGCTCCCCTTGCCCCCGACGGTCGCGTTCTCGATACCCCGGAAGTCGCCAAAGCGAAAGAGGCTCATCTTCGAGCCCACGCTCACGCGGTAGCTCTAACGGCCCACGGAGAGTCCGAACTTCGTTATCCTCTGTGAAGTGTGCCTCACCTGAAGCCGGACATGTCCTCGAAAACCGCATTCAGTCGGTGGAACGAGTTCCGCAAAGAGAACTAACCTCAAATCCAACTGTCGAATGTAAATAACGTTGTCGTATTCTGTAATTAGCGCCGATCGATTTATAAACGCCAGCTTTTTGGCCTGACGTCGTTTGCCTGGATCGGACAATTTTTTTGTTTCAAAATTCATTCCAAAACTTTCCAATCCCTCAAAAGCCTCTAAGGAACGATTTTTTTTTAAGCTAAAATACCTAAATCTCTACTACGCGTGCGCGCTACTTCGCGAAGGCACGCGCGCATGCGCACTACCTCGCGAAAGCACGTGCGCATGCGCACTAGTTCGCAAAGGCACGCGCGCATGCGCAGTAAGTCGCAGGAGTACGCAGACTCGCGCGTGACACAATGCTGACAAAGGAGCGATCCACCCTTCCAACAAACATTGAGACTCCGTCGTTTTCGCATTCCTCGTCCCGCTCGGACGGACACGGCCTTGCACGAGTTGCGGAACACGAGCTACCGCGGGTGCGTCGTTGCGTGATAACGAGAACCGGTTTTTCACGCTCGATCATTCTCGTCTGACGGCCGTCTCGATACCGGGGAGACCGAGGAAATGAAAGTGGAGCGGAGGAAAGAACGAGGATCGGTATGCCGACGCCTAATTGAGACGACTCTCGTATTCGTTCGAGGATTGCACGCGACAAAAAAAAATAACAAAAAAAAAGAAATTTTAAAAAAGATTTATCACGAGATACCCATGTTTGAATGACAAGCGCCGCAGATCGATCAACTGAATTTCTAAACTATTTATTGTAACGACTATTCTACGGAATAACCACTTTTTACGAGCTCTTTTTTTACTAAAAAAAATTCAAATAAAATCGAAAATCGAAAATCGACGATGAAAATATACTTTTCGATAACCAATGTTTCGTCGAACGAAGCTAATACATAATTGAGCGTATTTTTATTGTCAGTTCGATCACGATATACCATACGGAATATAAGATACAAAATAAGTCGTTTGTCTCGTAACAGCGAAGAATAATAATTCGTATCGATCGAGCAGTTTCATCGTCTTGGATAGGAGCATTGCTGCGTTAAAAAAAAAGTACACGAGTTTCTTTCGTTTGCTTTCCGACACTGGGCCCGGTTACGAAAGGAGACCGCCGATTCTGTCGCAACCTTTTTTTTGTCTCGCTCTTCAGCGAGCTCGTTTCCATTCCTTCAATTCCAAAAGGTGAAGTGGATTTTCGAGCCTGCTCGAAGGACGTTCGAAGCGGAGGAAAAATTGATTGAAAGGAGTCAAAGAATTCATCTAATTTCGTGGGTCGGTGGGAAACCCTCATTTCTCGATGAGGTAGATCAGGCATAGTTGAGACACGAGAAATGAGGATTTTGTTTGGGTTTGTTTGGGTTGTTGCTATCTGTCGTTCCTAATTAGGGTTGATCGTGAAAACCAAATTTTCTTCCTGTTTATAACCTGCCCGAAAATTCAATCGTGATTATGTAATATGCATGTTTGACTTTTGTTATATGATATTATATAATATATCAATATTATATATTATATATCATATAGTATATCGATATAATTAATATATGATATAAAAATTATCAGTTATATATTAATTATATCAATATATATAATATAATATGTAATATGCAATATTTTATATTATATATATAATACGATATATAAATTCTTATAAAATATAATATCGATTATATAATATACATGTTTGAGTTTTTTTCGGTGCGATGGATGTACGTGTGTTCGTGTTAAGGGGGAAGCGTTTTGTTTTTTTTTTTTATCAAGGGCAAAGAAAATCAGTAGTGATTATTCCAGGCTCCGTTCCAGCCACCGTTCCACGCTGGATTCCAGGCTCCCGAATCAGCCTCAGCCGGGCCGGCAGGTGCACGCTGAGCCTCCGCGTTGTACAACGAGAAGTGCACAGCCTTGGCTTGCTGGACCTCTGGTGTGTCGACCACTCGGCCATCAGATCCCAATGGTGCCGGAGGGCCGCTATCAGGTTTTTACGTTCCATCAATCGTAAATAATCGTGTTTTTACAAGTTTTTCACGATTTTTTCATGGAAATTTTGGGTTTTGGGGAAAATGAATGGTGGATTCGTGTTCAGGAGATCAAATTACATCGAAATGGACCTATTAAAAAAATATTAAAAATCCAAATTTTTTTTGGATTTTTGGGGAAAAAAAGTTTTTTTACAAAATCATCGATAACTTTTTTTCCTTTGGGATTTGGCACTCCACTCTGTGCTTAATCTCTTCGTTATGACTTTCTCTTCAAAATGCTTTTTTTATTATTAAAATCCGATGATTTTTCGATTTTTGGCAGAATTTCAAAGTCGGACCATCGATTTTTGCCAATTTTTCCATACATACCCCTTTGCCTCTTTTTTTGCCAT
>JAPYZJ010001189.1:0-29842 GCA_030522765.1 Ophioninae sp. B BG-2022a | reverse complement strand
CTGGGACCCATACATGCTTATATCAATCGTCTTAGAATTTCACCCCCTACCCCCCATTTCACGGATGACATTCTTAGCTGGGACACCCTGTATATACAGTCGTGCTCAAAAGTATTAGGCACCTTGTAAGTTTTCTATCCGAACAAAATATCGAAAACCTCGACAAAAAAAGTAATACATTAATTTACTGTACGGATTTTTGAAGTGGATAAAGCTAGCTCCATTTTGCTTTTTGATTTTCATTATTTTTTCACCGGGTACGTCATTTTGAAAATATAATGTTTTCTCTCGTTTTCGCACTTTGCAAAATCGCATGCTGGGTTTTGAAAAATAGTAATCTCGTCGTTTGGTAACAAGATTTTTTTTAAAAGACACGATTAGCTTTATTTTAGTTTTTTTCTTGATTTGCAATTTTTTCACCGAGCTGCAAGTTTTTTCTTAAAAAATGCAGGTTTCCAAGGAACCTTTTTTTTGGATGCACATATATCTTTTAGGATCTTTCCAAAATTTCTTTCTCTCGCTGTTTTTGGTTTAAAATCAACAACGATAGAGATACATAGAAATTTGAGAAAAAAATCGAAAAAATATTTCGTGACTCTAAAACAAGAAAATACAACTTTTTACTTCTTTGACTAAATATTCTAAACCGCATCATTTTCACGTAACCTCGCATGATGTCAGCTTTTCAAAAACCGGTCTATTTTTTAAACCTGATACCTCTGCAAACAAAAGTTGGAAAAATAAAAAAAACACAAAACCTCAGCTGTCGATGTTATTTTCAGAGTCGATTACTTCATTATGACATCACGATCTTCAAAACCCAATTTTGCAAAGTCAGGAAATCCTGAAAAATCTACGTGTACGACAAAAATCACAAAAATAGAATTTCAAAGTAGCTAGTAATACTGAATTTATTCGTTTCGAATCTCCGTTTAGTAAATTGGTGTACAATTTTTTGTCGTTGAGATATTTGATTTGTTTGTCCGCATACACACACACCCATATATACACGTGGATATAGATATCCGTCCGAGATGACTGAAAAGACTTTTTTGCATGTTGGACGCATTTTAGGTCTAACGAATGTGCATATTCAACGCGGGAGATTTCATGATACTGCGGATGGGTTACGTTTGCATCGACAATCAGAACATGGAATATGGTATATAGAGCGAGGAATCGGTGTGGCTTGAACTACTATGCGATTTCAGTGGAATCGTGCACAAATACACAGACACAGACATTCACCCATATGGA
This sequence comes from Ophioninae sp. B BG-2022a, assembly GCA_030522765.1. Classification (NCBI taxonomy): domain Eukaryota; kingdom Metazoa; phylum Arthropoda; class Insecta; order Hymenoptera; family Ichneumonidae; species Ophioninae sp. B BG-2022a. Next base: position 28,585 of record JAPYZJ010001189.1, on the reverse strand, counting down.
CCTAGTTGAGTAAGTGTGTACCAGCCACAGAAACAGGGAAAGAAGGAAAGAGAGGGAGAGAGAGAGAAGCAGGGGGGGGGGGAGAAAGGGACACTGGATGGAAGAGAATTCAGAAGGGCCTGTAATAGAAACGCTGTAGCCTCCGGTGTACAGGTATTGAATATCGGCAAAACGGTATCTATAGAAAGATAAACAGGAAGAGAGCGAGAGAGAAAGAGAGAACGAGAAGGTCATCGAAACCGTATAGGATGAGGAAAGAGTACATAGAACTAACTCCATGTACTAGATGGGAATAATGCCATGTAGAAATCGGCACTGCAACTTTAATCCTGTTCAGTCTGGATGTATACGTTTATGTCGATATGATGACTATTCACCACGTTGGAAATATGTTTATTTTTTTTTAAATTTATTTCCTCAAGTCGAATGTTTGACCTCTCATGTTTTTATGTATTCGTGCATTTCAATAGAGCTTTGTTGGATCACTCCCTAAACTTTGCTAATTCAAGCTAATTTTCCGTTATGATCTTCAGCTGGCTTAAGAAATACTATACTTTGTCGAGGGCACAGGGAAACTGAGGAAAACCCGTGCCAGAATAGATGGCCCCATGAGAAACTATCATGCAACTTTTAACAACCAATTTGACCCCTACTATTTGTCACTATTCATTTTATATATATAAATAGAAGATTATTTGCGGAGCTGGCACTGGAAACTGTGAGAAACCGTTGCCAGAATAGATGGTCTATGGCCTATGGCCTATGATGGATTTTCATATAAAGTTCAACACCCCGTTTAAACCCATTAGAGAAAGATTGTCAGAAAAATCCTTCCTTACTGGGTGCCTATGTTATAAAAGGGGCATGCTATAAAATTTTCATGTTTATAACCTCAGAAGTTTGGACTGTGCATTGATGCAACAGTCAGACAGTTTCTACTTTTATATGTACAGAAGTTTACTTGCCGAGGACGCAGGAGAACTGTGGAAAACCGTTGACAGAATAGATGGCCTATGATGGCTCTTGATGGCCTATGGTAGCTTGTGATGGCCTATGGCCTGTGACGGCTTGTGATGGGTCTATGCCATATGACGGCTTGTGATAGCCTATGGCCTATGACGGATGTTCCGACAATCTTTAACACCAGATTTCAGCCCATTAAAAGTAGGTAAAAAATCTTTTCTTTATCGATGTCTATATGAAAAGTACCCAATGTCAAAATTTCAAGTTTCTAACCATAATAGTTTAGGATCTGGATCGAACAGTCAGTCGTTTCCTTACGTATACAAAAGATAGGATATACCTTGAGGGCGTAGGGAAGCAGTAGAAAACCCATGCCATAGTAAGCCTTCCGTATTCTTTGGATTCTCTGATACTGAGATTGAAGTATCGAGACCAAGGTCTCAGACTTGGTCTTCAGTTCGCCGGTAGATGAGCCTAGGTTGAGCGGTTACCGCTCCGAGTATTGGCCATGCGCTACGCTTAACACAAAAAGTTTTCGGAACCACCCGGGTTTTACGTGTGTCCAAAATCATTACGTAACATTGAAAATCCTTGTCAATGGCTGCCTATCAAAGGTGATGGTTGGAATTTTTGATGGAACGTACAACAGCGAATCATCGACCAAAAAAAAAACAAACTCTCGTGAATCCATGTGAAAACACGTTTGGTTGACGTACATGTGGGATTGGTAGCGTTTGTGCAAACACGAATGTGAAACTGATGGCGGTTCTGCGGATAACAGGCACGTACACGCATTTTCCATTGACCCGCGATTGATACGAACGCCACGGACTAACGCAGTGAATATACGTTGTCTTGTCGTTGTTGGCTCTACTGCATACTCCGATAGGCAAGAGTCTCGGCGTTCAAGAGTCGTTTGACCATTAGGTTGTTCACGGCGCACCCTTCGAATTCTCAAATTACTTAAATGGGTCTTTGGCCAAGGGGGATCGTCCGACATCGATTTTGGGTTACGTGCACTGATGAATCGTGGGTTTCTACGTATATACAGCTGTGGGGTCCTTGATGAGTGGTGTAGCGTGTTCTATCCGGGAGCCAATGGGGCGTGTGCATGTTTGAAAGCTCGATTGCCTCAACCGATCTTGAGACCAGGTAAACATGTGACCTTCCTGAAGCCTCCTGTACGATAAGCTTGATCATCAGCGATATTTCCAAACGCTCATATCAACGTTGCAGCACTTCGGCCTTGTATGGACATGGGGACTTATTTGCTGCTAAATTGACAAAGCCGCGCCATTCACTATAGGGAGAACCCTGGTACCCCAATTTGTGTCACCTTAATTTTTCTCATTACTCTTCATTTTTCAACGAACCTTGTCTATGTCACCAGAGGAAAGGAAAGGACTATTTCAGTTGATGGGGGATCTGAGAAATCCTATTAGGTATTTCGTGCTGGCCTTTTCTATTATGGAACTCGGAAAATTGTCACAGTCATCTATTTTCTCCAGTAGAATTTCCCCAATCAAAAAATACGTATCACAACCACCTTTTTGATAAAATCTCCATCATGGTATTCAATAGTCAGTATTCAATACAAATATACGTCCCATTTTCAGAAACTGGTAAACTCGCTGTTGCGAATAACCCAACGGTGTTGATAATTCCCTCATGGTAGACCAGACAGCCTGCATCCTAATATAACCGGTATGAAATAATCCTCTTACGTACCTACGTATAACGAAAATCGTATGGAAATCTAATCTAGTCCATTATTGGTATGAGCTCACGTGGTCGTACATGCAGAAGACGTCATTGGTGGGAGTCAAAGTTCACCAGTCGCTCTGTCCGAGCTTATTGCTTAATCCCCGTACACGAGGGAGTTAATTCAACGATCAATTTGCAAAGGAGGTTGGAGTTTGACTTTTATAACCAGCTGGTTTGCCTTATCGGCGTTCCATTGATTCGATTGGTGTGAAGACTTGGTTGACGTTCAATCAGCTGTCCGGTGTTTCACAACGATCATAATATCTTTCAATGCCATCATGATTATGCATCTGCCATTAGAAACATCCCCTTTAACCACTTTCACCTTGTTGCTGGTCATGCATTTCTCTTTCCCTCTGTATCTTGCCAGGCTGGAATACAAAGTGGCTGGATCACGGGGCGAGTTGCTCGACACAGGTTTTTTTCCTAACGTCAGGTGAAAGGGGGAGAGAGCTGGAAAGGGGATCTTACACGTCGCTGAGCGACAAAGCGACCTGACCCAGCATCGTGCTCATGTATTAATATCATCACTATCTGGGTCCCTTCGAACCCATTCTACGACTTACACAACTTTACCATCGTCTACATGGACCTCCAGACCTGCTTTCTTTTTCCATCTTTCCTTTCCTACCTCGTCCAACCTATATCCATCTTTTTTACTCCACCAACCCTTTTTTTTTCTGTCGGCCCAGACTCCGGACGAGAGAGCAGCTGCTGGAAATCTTAAGCTGAACTCGATCATGGCTGATCGATTTACGTGGATAAAACTCGATGTCAATGCGGTTGTAAGACGAGGACTCTTTTGGTGTTCTTTCTCTATTTCTGAAGAACCAGAGCCTGGTGCATTATCGACTTAAGAATTATGGCAGACCCGATGCTATCCAACCTCTTTTAGCTATTCTTTCTGTCGTCTATTCGGTTTCCTTTCTGGATCATTATACGTAGGAGTCTTCTATTGGGCTTAATGTTGATAATGCTGAGATGGAATGGCAACTTATTAGGTTCCATGCAAGTTGAAAGGCTTCATAATTATGGATGTTAAAATTGCCTACTATCAAATCATTGGTCAAGCCATCCATTTTGGTGCGGTCATCCATCCAAGTATTGTTCCACGTGGAACTTCTAAACCCAAACGTCTACTAATTTGTAAGTTGGCAATCTTCTAGGAAACGTTTGATTTTGGATTTTTTCAGCACTTGGAAAATCGTGGAGGACGATGTTTTTTCTCAAGTGATAGAAGAGATTCGTGGATCGGAAGGGGAGGATTTAATGAGCAATCGTGAGCCATCGATATATTGGCCACTCAATTATTCTCTGGCAGGAGATAATTGGAATCATACGCTCGAAGGTCTATGTCGGGTAACGAGTATTCCGAATCCCTTCTCCGGGCTCTTTCATTCTCAGCTTTTGCTCACTCTCCCTCTTGGTTTTCTACCCTCTTTATTTCATGGTCATATCTGAGGGAGAATATATTTTTTTCATCGATTTTTTTATCCCTTGTCTGGGAGTTTGAAGACTCGAGAACAACGGGAATACGTATTATTCTGATATTCGAAATAGGGTTAAAATTAGGGTTCATTTACCAAACTGTCATCAAAATCGTCATTTTTCTCGAATTTCATCAGCGATTATATGGCAACATGCCAAAAACTGTCTTCAAAATATTCAGGAGAGGGCTTGGCCAATTCAACCCGAATTAGGATACTATATTTCCGGATTTACATCTTCGGTATATAGCAATCCTTTTGACACAATTATTTTTTTTATCAAGCCAGAAAGTTCAGAAATGTAAGTTGAACAAAGCAAGCAAATCTTAATCAGATACTATTAAAAAAACGATTTTTTAATTCTATTACATTGTGTTTTTTAAATCTTTTCGAAACTTGTTGTTTCGGGTGATAGGGACCGCTTGCCAACGGGCATTTAACATAATCGAAAATAACAGCGCTGCAGTAAACAAAATTTTTTTTAAATTTCCATAATACTCAGTTTATACTTATTCATAAAAAAACTGATAACTTTCATAAAAATCACACGAATGTTTTTCGCGACAAAAATTCGCAAAATTCAGTTCTATCTATCTGCTCAGATGTGATCCTCAACATAGAATGTATATTAAATAATATACATAGAAAGAATAATTTTGATAAAATAATAATACATTCATTATTTTTTTATTTTCCACAAAACATTTTGTTAGTCATAAAGAAGTAAATTAAAAAATGTATAAAATAGTGAAAGATTTATATTATCGTATAATTAATCAGCAATTATTGGAAAAATCAATATATATAGCATTTTGGGGCAATTATTGACGATAATAAAAGTATTTGGTCGTATTAAAAAAAAAAAATGAACAATTTTCTTGTTGGACAGTTCGGACAGATGTACGATCACTGATAAAACCATAGACAAACACCTGTCAATATTATCGAATGGTACTTTAATTATTATTGAACGTGGAAAACAACATTTGTAGACGTTAATATATTATAAAATTATTTATTTGCCAAACGAATGATGGACCTTATCTCAATCCGGAAAATCACTGTCTTAAATAATATTCATAGCACTTTTGTTCTAAGAGAATTTAATTAATTTTCATTTTTTTTAATTTAGAAAAAAGGACGACAGTTGTATGAACTGTGGGTAATTATCTCAGTACGTAATATAAACGAAACGTTTTATTGATTTTTTATAATAGGTCAAATTTTATGGCCGACCAATTTTTGGTTACTAGTAATTAAAATAATAGGTATAAGTAATTACAACAATAATTAGTAGTGATAAAAGATTGTTGATAAACTTTAAGTTGATGAACATTATTAATAACATAAAAAATGACTAGTAATCTCTAATCATTTAAAGGATCATATTTCAAAAATTACTATCAGTCGGCAATAATTTTGAGAAAAATGTTTAAAAAATATCAATAATTATGACCAATTTGTGTTGATTTATTATTGAATCAGTAATTTGTACTAATTTAAAAATACAATTAATTTAATAATAAATTTAACCATATTCACGATCCAGGCTTGTAAATCGACGATTTCTCGAGTAAGGAGAACCTTTAGTCCATGCAGCTACCTTAAGAACAAATTCTTAGAGGTGCGATGATACGAGGTGATAGATAGCGCTGCGCACGCAGATTTTCACGATTCCGCGCGCGGACTATACGAGGTGCTCGAAAGGCCGGCCAGCTGCCAGTAACTCAGCGCCAGTTTGTCGAAGTAGTCCCGAGCGGGACCACGTTCGTTTTTCGTCGAGCAACCAGTCAAACGTGCTCGCACGTTTCACTATCGTTTTTTACCCTCGCTACCAAAACCAACCCCCCAGAATTCACCCCCCCCCCTCACTCTACCACTCTTCTCTCTCTTTCACCCCTCTATTTTTACGTTCATCGAATATAGCGAATTCCCATTCGAGTCATTGACGGTCACGTGGGACATCGGAAAAGAATCGATTTTCCCTTTTTAATGGTTCACTCTCGACCTATCAGCGTCGCACAGAATGCGCGTCAACTGCACGTTTTAATCAATCTTTGTCCAGGAGATTGATCGTAACGAACGTGATTTTCACTGTTAACTGGTGTGAGATGGGAACAGACGAAAAAGTGTTCAAGCCAGTTCATTAATGAAATTCCTTTTTTTAATTTCGCTTTTGTGTTCTTTCTTTTCGTTTTTTTTTTTTTCGAGGCCATTTTCAAATTAGGGGATTACGTATACACGTTTTCGTGAATTATACTCTAACGAGAATTTTTTGACATTTCTTTATTATATTTTTGTGTTTAGTATTTTGGTCACTTTTCGACACGCAGATGTTAAATATTTACGGTGAAGTTGCAAATTGAAAAAGTTTCATGATCTCATAAGGGGTTGGCGATAAAAAAAAATAAAACCCAAAGGGAAAAACGTATTTTTATCCTGATGGCGTGTTTGACCAGCTCGTTCGAACGAGCCATTTCCATGTCCTATTAGACCATATCTGTTCCTTTCTTTCTCTTACATCTTTTTTTTTCTTTTCTGCTGAACTTTGGCTTTGTTTTGAAAGTTTGGCTCGGATATACAGGCGGGAGCAATACTGCCGGGAGAAGCGAAGGATTTTTTTGTAATACATAGATTCGTGATCGGTCAAGATAGAGAAGTTTCAGGATGCAGTGATCCGGGGAATCAGTGGTTTACTCGGCTTGACTCGTGTGGCGATGGACAAGGAGCGACATGTGCAGGGTGAGTTTGAAATAAGAGAAAATTTACAAGTTTTACATTATTTTTTAAAAATATATAATACGTTAGCTCTTATAAATATTAATTTTACACTTTCAATATCAATTGTCAAATTCGATGATATTGGCACGTACTTGATCGAGGTTTTGCCAGTTATTGCATATTTATTCGAAATGACGAAAAAATGTATCACATTTTAAATTGAATTTGTATGTTGGGGTTATATTATGATTGTCAATAATTACCCCAAAATTAAATCTTGATGACGCAATATTTTCCGAATTTTCGACGATTTAATTCCATTTCTTTTGCAACCATTAACGTTTGTAGAAGCTATTTGCCTATGAACAAGTGTACTAAATTTATATTTTTGTAACTACTGAATTATTTAGTAAGAAATTCTAAACTAATTCATGTACGTATTATTATTCCGTCAAGAACTATAATTCTTCATATCTTCAAGAATTTTGACGATTTTTTTATATTCTTCCAGTAATATCTTAAGGAGCGTTTGTAATATTTTTTTGACACATTTGTGCACACTGGAAAAGTGCCTTTCAAAACCTAATCTTTGTAGATTGTTGTGCTGGTCGTGATAAAAAATATGATCGTGAGTGTGTTTATATATGGGGAATTCCATGCTGATTCGACCTGGGTTTAACACTTCACCTGTCCGATTTGACCCGCGATTTTTTATGTTACTGTACTATCTCTGAAAGGTACTCGAGAATTTTTTCAGATTTTTTTGGAACGATTTGACTTCACAATAATTTTTATAAACAAAAAACTAACGACCGATTCTAAAAATCAGAAAAAAATCACAAAAATCCTGTGTCACATATCAAAGACTGTGAGCATTGAAAAAAAGTTGGCGGGCGTTTCGTTTGGCCTACAATGCGCTTTAAAAAAAAAGAAAGAGGAAAACTGACAAAAAGTTAAAGAGCAAAAAATTACATGACATCATGTAGAATTGACCAGAATTCTGTCTGATTTTTTTAAAGAATTTTTGTGTTTTGTGGGCTATTGATACTATTTAAAAAAATGTCTTTTCTTTTTTCGAAAAAACTTTTTCTCAATGCTCACAGTGTTTGATATGTAATACAGGAGTTTTCTGATTTTTTTTCCGATTTTGAAATTTGGGCGTTAATTTTTTGTTTATAAAAAATGTTGTGAAGTCAAAACGTTTCAAAAAGATCTGAAAAAATTTTCGAGTGCCTTTCAGACATAATACAATAACATAAAAAATCACGGGGCATTGAATGCCCCATATATATTTAAAAATCTGTGTTTTTTAGTATCATGGCCAATAGAAATTGGCTTTCAAGTGCCTTGAATTGGCTTAAAAATGAAATCACTTTCAAATGTTACTGGATCGAAATGGAAATCCTGTTGTTGATTCTATGGCAGTGAAAAAAGAACCTCGAACTCGACAAAAATAATAATGGAAGGCAATAAGGAATTTGTAAGAAACAACGTTAACAAAAAAATTGTTAACGAAATATTTGTTAAAAGTATTTTTCTGAATAAAGTGTTAATATTGACAATATATCAAAAATTTAATAGCCAAGCCCAAGCCCAAGTTTTGGGTTTGTTATTACTTATTTTTTCGTGCATTTTAATGCTTTATTTTTATTTTTAAAGTGGCTAATATTTTTCAGTAATTTTTATCAGTTTCGTAAATTACTGAGCAGAAAAACTTGAATGTTGACGACTCTATTGCAATGGTGAATACTACCTTGACCTTCAATGAATGTAATTATGGGAAGCAAAGAAAAATTTATAAAAACTAATATCCACTATTTTTCTAAAAATATTGTTTGTTTATAGGTTTGAGGGTTTAATTTTTTGGGTTTTTATTACACCTTCTAGTACATCGTTATATTTTCTCGAAAACATACTGGGTTTTTGTACACAATTTCTTTTTTTTTCACTATTACTTTTACTTTTGTTTATTGCTGTTCAATATATAAAACGAAGCTCATGAAATAGAAATGTATGAAAAATGCTGATATTTACAACATAAAAATAATAACGTAAATCATGTAAATTTTCGCAAATTTTGTGGTAAATACTTTACAATGAAAGTAATAATTTTAATAACAATGAATTAAAGTAATAAGTTTAATTGTGTATAATAAAAATAGCAATTTTAATTTTGAAAGTGTCAGTCTTTTTCATAAATTAAAAAAAAAGAAAATCCTAATACCATCAATTCCAGTGGAATAGTAAAGAAGCACATTAGAAAAAAAGACTGATAATAAAAAAATATTAATAAAATTAACCAATAGATAATCTATCACACAGAAGTCATCATAAAAAAAAAACTTATTTACGGACTCGAGCGATCTTTTTTCAAAATTATTCGACACGTTCTCATCCATCTTTAAAAGTGTCAATTACGTCAGGATTATTTCTATCTACATTTTTTAAGTTTGAAAAAGAAATTTCCGCCATTTCTTACATTTTTCATCGTCTCTTCAGTATAAGAAATCAAATGGGGTGAATACGTCATTTATAAAAATTCCATGTCAGTGTTCCTGATGTCAGCGACCGAAGAATTCTGCAAAATAACTTTGAGAAAATTACTGGATGTCGAGGAAAGGAAGTGTCTGGAGAAAAGTTGGAGTGAATTAGCGAGGCAATAAGTCACACCTCCACCATGACATGATACGCCCAACCTGTCTCTTGATAAACTATTCACGTGAAGAATTTTGGCTTAAGGGTGCTTAACACTGTCAAAAAGGACCTACAGCTTCATATAAAAAGTGCCTTATTGAAATTCGTTCGATGAGTGATGGTTGTAGTGTAATTTATCATCGGAGGAGTAAGGTTGACAAGCTGCATTTTTTTCGTATTTACGATATAGCCATTAAAATGAACTTAAATTGTTGTTTGTTGTTTAAAAATGTTGTTTTTACCTGAGGTAAAAATGACACATTAAGTGTCTATTCGAAATAATTGTAATTAGATGATCAGAAGTGGTTCCATGAGGAACATTAATTGAACTTTTTTAAAAATTTTTTAATCAAAATAAGATTATGTACTATTAGTTTATATAATATGGTAATGAGTATTTAATTATGATTCACATAATGAAATATTATTATATTAATATATTATATCGTATAATATGTAATTAGTAATTGAATATAATTTAATTTACAGTGTAATATATTATATAATAATATATAATACAATATTTTTTCGATCATTTAATGGAAGCTTTATGTCAATATAGAGAAAAAAAATTTTAATCCAAATAAGTCCCAGTTTTTCGATCAAACTCAGGAGTTATGAACTATAATCAATGTCTATTTTAAAAAAATCAATATCATCATAGGAAAGTAAAAAAATGTTTATTAATTGCAACTATAGTTCGTTAATTCTCATAATTATTAACATTTATTATTTGTTAATTAAACTAATTAAATATTGATTAATGATAGTAGTTTTAACTAATTATTTATTAGTTCAAAGGAAAACAGTGTTAATATCATATTTGAAAAACTGAATTGAATATTTCTGCAAATCTTAACACTTCGAATAAAATTAAGGGGGATGTTTTGTAATTTAAAAAAGTCGTGCTCATACAAGGTACATTTTTATATATACACATATAAATATAGGTACACACACGTATATATATAGAAAACAGGTTGCACATAATTATGATCGATGAGCACTCGAAACGAATAGTGGGATATACAGGCCATGCTTTCGTGTAACCACTGGACGATGGTCGCATTTCTCACAAGACTCGAGTTATCGACAACTTATAATTGGAATGAAAAAAAAAAAGGAAAACTCGCTGGTACTCGAGACGAAAGCTCTATGAGAGTTTCCAGCTTGTGCTATCCCACTGGTTCTCTTTTTCCCTTTGCGAATAAAGTTTTTGGTATATATGGGGCATTCCATGCCGATTCGACCTGGGTTTGACACGTCACCTGTCCAATTTGACCCGCAATTTTTTATGTTATTATACTATCTCTGCAAGGCACTTGAGAATTTTTTCAGAATTTTTCTGAACGATTTGACTCTACAATATTTTTTATAAACAAAAAACAACAACGCGCTTTTTTTGGAAAAAAAAAGTTTTGAATAGAATCAGCCCACAAAACACAACATTTCTAAAAAGAATCAGAAAAAATTTTGGTCAATTCTACATGATGTCATGTAATTTTATTCCTTTTTACTTAATTTCATTTTTCATATTTCATTTGTTTTTTCGAAAATAGCGCGTGTTAGGCCAAACAAAACGCGTACTCACCTTTTTTCAACGCTCACAGTGTTTTATATGTGACACAAGATTTTTGGGATTTTTTTCCGATTTTTAAATTTGAGCGTTAATTTTTTGTTTATAAAAAATATTGTGGAGTTAAATCGTTCCGAAAAATTCTGGAAAAATTCTCAAGTGCCTTTCACAGATAGTAGAATAACATAAAAAATTGCGAGTCAAATCGGTCAAACGACGTGTCAAGCCCAGATCGAATTGGCATGGAATGCCCCATATACATATATATATACATATAGGGTGTCCCATAAACCGATGATAATATTCCAGTTACTGACAGACCAACTTATGATAGTCCAGAATAACCAAAGACAAAACTTTGTTGAGACTCGTGAAAATCTCTGACTTGAAACAATATTTTATATATTTTTATATTCATATATAGAGCTGTAAACACAGATATTTTTTTTCTGAAAAAAGCTCTTTTTTTACGATAATTATAAAAGAAATACAAAATAAACCGTTTCATGTTAGTCGAGATGAACTTGGAAATGACAAAACCATTAATAGTACTCTTAGAATGTTAAACATTTTCTCCAAGAATATGATTAATTAAACAATATAGGAGATTCAATGGGCCCACTATAAGACTAGTTTTGAAAGGCATAGAATGCCTTTTGATACAAAAATAGCAATCGTCGTTAAAAAAAATAGTTTTTCCTATACAAGCAAAAAAAGCTTCGACATTAATAATTGATAATATTGTCATCTTTTTTTAGGAAAATTTTCTTCATGTTGAATAAAAATTGTGTATTGATATTTGGCGATATCTATCAGGTCAAGAGCTATCAGCGTTCATATGTTTTCAAAACTTCGGAAATCGACATTTTCCATAAAATGTCAAACACATGAAAATTCAAAAATTGGTGTGGACATTCCTGCAATGGGTTACAATTGTACATCAACAATTAGGAAAATAAGAAATCGTCGGGTTCATAAGTTAGGAAAAATGCCGTGGATTGCCTCATAAGTATATATACGAATTATTTCAGGAAAAGCTGCTTTTCAGGAAAAAACGAATATTAAAAAAAATTGCTAAAATTTAGAAAAAAACAAAATTAAAGTCAGCAATATTCTTTTCAAAGATATTATCTGTAAATGGTGAGATAATTATTTTTCAAAATTCATCACGCATTTGTGCACAGTGAGAAAATCGATTAAAAAACTGCATTTTCAAAATGACGAACCGGTCACACAAAAAAACACAAAAATAAAAATATTAAAAAAAAACAATATAAAGCTGGCTTTGTTCACTTCAATAGCTCGTTTATAAATTGTTGTACGTTTTTGTTCCATAGAGATATTCGATGTTTTATCCGGATAAAAAGAACAGTGGATTGGCTGATTTGTCGATTTCGAAAAGAAACTATTTATTAGGTCGGATTGAATCACATATTCAAGAAAAAACAATTAATTGCAAAAACAAAATTAATGAGTTCTCAATTTAATTTCAATTTGTACGAAAGCGAACGTCATTGGTTGATCAACCGGAAGTAGCTCTATTCTACTGTTCAATGACTCTGGAAACAAAAGAATCGTATTTTCCTTCGTTATTTGAAAACCAAAATTTTCCATTATTCTCAATAGTTCGGGAAACGAAGGTCAGTTTGCACGTATCGAAAAAGGACGTTTCCGTTCGATCGAGTTCGTAACCGTAATTTTAAGAATTTATCGTCCTACGCGGATACCACTCGAACGAATTTCCGAAAACTTTGTCTGGCGAGGTACGTCGTAAATTTTCATATTCGTTCAGAACACGATACACACTAGTTTCGGTGAATTAATGGGGAATTGAAAAAAAAACGGATAAGTAGTGAAAAGGAAGAAAGAAATCGAAGATAATTTCAATTTCTACGAAAAAATAAATTGATCTGGAACTGGTGACGTTTAGGTATTGCTGGATGGACAGCCGGGCAAAAAGTTTTCTAAAATCGGGAAATCGTGGATTTACAAGTTCACGATTTCTCCTACTAATAATTATCAATTATTTTTAGTATTTTTGAATTGTTTATTATCAGTTATTATTAATTGATAATAAAATTATTGTCATAATTATCAGATATTATTAATATATTTTTATTGTTCTCAAAATTACTGACGAATGCAAGAATTTTTTAATGTATATTTCTCAAAATTACTAGCGATTACGAGTACATTTTTGCGTCGTTTTTAACGTTATTGGTAATTACTAGCAATAAACGAAAATTCGTCATCCAACTGGAATCAACTAAATCTATCGTTTCGTTTATTTATACCTATGTCTAGTTATGTTTTTATTATTCTCAAAGTTACTAGTAATGGCTAGACATTTTTTGTATTTTTATTAATATTACTATTGTAATAAAATTACTATTTTATTGTAATAAATTGTAATGTATGTAATTCAATTACATTTACATTTAATTACAACCCAATCGGACTTATACAACGTGAAATGCACATAACGAAAGCCATCTATTGGATAAATAATAGATTTCTTTTTACTGATACGAATATTATGTCTACAATTTTTAAGAATATTCGGAAAATTTTAAATATTTGTCCGGTAATACCTTAATGCCCAGAAAGGGATGAGAGGTTATGACAACATTGCTCGACGTCATTTCCGGATAAAAACATATAGCAGGCGTGGCGAATATTACCCATATACATGTACGTGTGTAAAAAATAAAGATAAACTAGAAAATAAATCGACCAACTGTGCTGTCAAGTTCGGTATTGGAGGTTACTGATTTATGAGACTCGCTCCAAAAATATCCTGGATATTGCTCTGCAATAGAGAGATAGACACAGAGAAAAAGAGAACGAGAATAAAACAATTTCGCCAAAAACATTGTTATACATTCTACCTTAATATTTTAAGGTAGAATGTTTGAAATATTTATATATTTTTTTGTTTGTTTAGTATATTTTACATATTACTTTTTTATTTTATTATGTTTTTCCATCGATCAATTATACAAAAAAATATGTAAAAATAAGATTCGTTCGCATTGTTTTTTTTATTTCCGGAAACACTGTCGTTCTATCGGCTTATACCTATTTAATTTTTAAGAAATGTTTATATTCATTTTAATTTTTTTATTATCTTTTTTGTTTTATATTTTTGAATTATGTTTATTGTGTTTTGTCATCGAACAATTGTACGAAAAAATTTAAAAAATACTATTTGCTCGTCTTTTTTTCATTTCCGAGATTATTGTTATTGAATGAACAATAATTGCACTGTTATTAATTGTCTTAATTTGTCGTTTATTATATCTTTTTTATATTTATATGTATTTTTATTCATTCATAATATTTTTAAATATCTATATTTATTTTTATTTATTTATGTTTTTATCACTTTTTTATTTTATAACATTTATCTAGTTATCATATTTGTAAATCGATTAATTTTACCAAAAAATGAAAAAATCATTTTCGACCATCTTGTTTTTAACGTTTCCAAAAATATGGTCATTTATATATTTATTATATTTACCCAGCTATAAATTGAACGAAAAAGACAAAATGAAATTCACCTATTGATAAATGGCTATTGGGACTATTTAAGTACGCATCGTTAGGCGAATAAAGTGCGCAATCACCAGCGTCAATTGGAACTCTTTCAGCACTCGTGACAAATGAGAGGCACGAAGTAAGCGCGAAACAAAAAGGATCGATTGAAAATGGTGCTGCTATTTTGTGCCCGAGTAGTACATTTTTCCAGAACTTCATAATTCTCGTTTTCTTAACGAGAAAAATTCGATCGAATACTAAAATTTTGAAAAATGAAATAACATCCAGCTTGGTATATTGAAAAAATTTCAACAGTATTAAAAAAAATATCGTGAAAAAGGTATTTATTGGGTGTGGATAAAAAAAACTAACGATTAATGCTTTGATAACTGTGGATAACTTACGAAAAGTCAATTTTTTAAAAACACATAGCAATCTGTTAAAAAAAATCGTGAAGAGAAAAATGCTCATAAGCAACGCATTTTTACTTAAAATATCGTAACTTTGTCAATGTTTATATTACCAAGAGAAATTTGAATGTTATAACCCTGAGGCATTGCTAGTTTAGTAAAAAATATATCGAGAGTCCTGAATTTCAGGAAATTGCGAAAAAAATTATTTATTGGGAAATCGTATTTTTTCACGGACCTCTAGTAACTTGTAAAAGAGGTCTCAAAAATACGCCTTCTTTGACAAAGCAATATTCACATCGGTACACTCGGACAAATAAAAAAACAACTTATTTTTGGCGTATTGTTTTTTTTCTTGGTGTTATGGTGGCCTGCGAAATACTTTTTCAATATTTCGTAATATATCGATATATATCAATAATGCTCAATATTTCTTAATATATTCTTATAACGTTTTTTCAATAAATCTTTATGGATGAATTTTTAAAGTATAATGCACAGGTGTGTTCTCAAGTTTTACCTCAATTTTTCCCATTTATTCACTTCTCAACGTATTAAGATCCGATTTTTTATTTTTTTAGTTACTGTAACGAAATTTGAAAATAGAGTTTCATTGGCATAATTGTTTATAATATAACACTTATAAATAAACAAATGAGGCAAAATTACGTTTTTTTGGAAATATTTATTTTTCCAGACTCTATCCATGGAAATAACTCTAAACTTGATCCAAGTGACTTTTTAGGGTCACTGATTACGAATCCGTAGTTAAAGTTGTGAAATTCAAAACTACGGATCCAAAATGGTGGATGCCAAAACGTAAAGCTACAAGAATATTGATGAAAATGTTTGCTCAGTGTATTGGCGCTTGTCATTTTGAATTTTGAAAATCTAATAGTGGATTTATAATCAGCAAGCCCAAAAATCATTGAATACAAATTTTCATCAATATTCTCGTAGAGTTACGTATTGGTGTTCGACATTTTAGATCAACCATTTAAAACATCGCAAATCTGATAGCGGATTTGTAATCAGCAATCTCAAAAACCCCGGCGTAAGAGATTTCACGATTTTACGATAATGTAAAAAATGGGTGCCACAAAGGGTTAATCAGGGAATTTCGTAAATTAGGTATTATCTGCCGCTGTTAATCCACCTTGTAGAAAAAAAACGGTTTCGTTTGTAAGCTGCATACCGTTGGTCTTCACTGATGAGGCGACTTTTAACGCGGTTCTCTGAGGGGAAAAAAGTCGAGCTTGGGACTACCTTTCTTGCCCTTTATTAGCATTTCTCATCCTTTAGGAAATTCCCTGGATATACATTCATTTCGTTCGGAATGTCGACCCCTGGTAGATTTCGAAGTGCACCACACTGGAGTCATTGGTCTTCTCAGTACCTTACTTGGAAGACATTTTTTCTTTTCCATAGGATACTGAAGGGCTGCAATTTATTCTATGGGCCAGGGTTACAGAATCGTATGCTGAAGTCCTTAGTCTGGTCAGGACCTCCCTTAGTCCTGACTTGGCCCTTTCCAAGTACCACATCAGCGTTTCTTCCACGCAATTCCCTTTTCTTATTCGGGGTTCGCAATCGTAACCACCAAAGCACTCTACACAGCCCTTTGCCTCTCTTCTGCGGCCCTCAGTCTTTCAACGAGTCTTCGTGCAGTCGGCTAACCAAAGCTTTTAATTCTATCACGTGCCAGAGTGTTCCTCTTTTATTTCCTACCTTAATGTATGAACTCTACTTTTCCAGTCCATTGTCTTTTTTTTTTTGGTTTTTTTTGTATAGGGGATTTGGTGACGTTTGGTCAAGCCCTAAAGGAAACCAAACTGCCCAAACTCTACTCAGGATAATTGAAATACGACCGTTTTTTGGATCCTCGAACATGTTCAGGGGAAAGTGGGTTTGATACGATTTCTTTACGAATACGACTGTCCGGTTAGTTTTATCCACGTGGCTATCTCGCAAATGTTGAAAAAGTAGAACTTTGTTATTTGGAACAAATTTTTTCATACCTTGGCTCCTTATTTGATGGAATCGATTTTTTCGTGCTTCAATTTTCAGAGAGAGTGTATGACAAAAAGAGAAATCTATGGAGGTATTCTGGCCATGGTCATCCCAAAAATTGTGATTTTCGAGCATTTCAAAATCATTGAAAACTTGCAGGAAAAAGTATTTAAAAAGAGTGCTTAATTGATTTGACCAGACCCAAAGAAAACCAAACAAACGTAAATAATTAAAACAAACCTAAGGAAATGTATGCAAACCTGAACAAATGCAACAAATCCTAATAACCATAAAAAACTAAAACGATTACAGACCAACCTAAACTAATGCAAATACACCTAAACAGCTAAAAACAAATCTAAACGACCAAAAAAAAACCTGAACAAAGCATAATGATTACTAACAAACCAAAAGGACCAAAATAAACCCAAACAAAGCCTAATGGTTATAAAAGAAACTAACAGAACCAAAATAAATCTAAACAAAACCAAACAATTAAAATAAACTCAAATACGTAAGAAAACTCCAAGCCTAAGTAAACTCAAGCAAACCTAAATAAACCTAAATAAACATGAACAAACCCAAACAAGATTAAACAACGGAAAAACGAACCCAAACGGATACAATCAAAACTAAAGGAAAGCAAACAAATTTAAATAAATATAAACAAACATATAGATATAGATGAATAAAACGAACTAAAACGATCTAAGCATACCTAAGAAAAACCTGATGGAATCCAAATGAACAATTTCACCCTAGTGAATCGAAAGACTTCTTTCCAAGACTCCTGCGAGGAAAGTCTTTGAAAGAAGACCTTCATTGATCCGAAGAAATTTTTTCATCTCCGTCTACCGATTTAACGGAGTTCGATCTTTTTTCGTGCTTCATTTTCCAATGCGAACGTTTCACAAAAAGAGGAAGTCGAGATATTCCGAGCTCGGCCAATTCGACACTTTACCACCGATATTTTCACGTCTCACGAAGAGACCCAGCGAGAAAAAGTTTACGATACTGTTGGGTACTCGCTCGTCCGCCATACAACGTCACGAACCGATGAAAGTTTAACTGTGACGGGTAAGAAGCAAAGGGCGAGGGTGAATAGTTGTTCCCGCGGCCACGAGTAGTAAAAGTCGAAATGCTGAGAGGGCAAGATCCATTTTTACAACGTTTTCGCGTTTCGAAAATATCCACAATCCGTGATGACATTCCCTAGTCGAAATTGCATCGCGCCTGAACGAGAGTTATCCGACTTGAAGCACTTTCCTGTTGTGCACGTCAGATTGCCTTCTGGTCTTATATCTGATCAGAATGTTCACTTTTTTTTTGTCTACACTGAGAAAAAATCGTTAGGTTGAATTCCATGAGTGACTTTCAATTTTACGAAATTTTTGCTTGATGTTTATTGAAATGACTTTTTTTTTCTTTCGCTTCGCTTTTTCAGGTTTTGACAATCTGGTCTCATTTCACTAATCTAATCGATTAAATTGGATTGGCAAAGGTTAGATTAACCTATCAGCTTATACCAGTGATGGTACGAGGAAACTCTGGAAAATCCATGTCAGAATAAAAAGGGGGCCATCTATTCTGGCATTTCAGTATTATTACTTATCCAAGAAAAATTACCTCGCTGCAAATGGAGATGTAATCCGTTAGCTCGAATTTTATGAAATTATATTATTCCATTACATATTAATTTATTACGAATTACAAAATTGTTATATAATCATCAATTAGTATATTTAATTCGCAATTATTTATGGCTATTTTACAAACGAAATGAAGACTACTTATTTAATTACATTTTATTTTATCGTCGTCTTATTGTATTACGAAATAAAATTATGTAATATAATAATTACAATTTTATAAATGATTACCAATTATTTATAAATATCTTAAAAATTAAATCACCGTGATGCACTTTATAAAATCATATAATGCTATTATTTATTTTTGCTGTATAAAGTAATGTCGTAATATAATTATTTCATTTAATTAATTAATATAAATAATTTGCAATTATTTATAATTATATTACAGAGGCTCAATTCAACAAAAATATGTTTTTTCGTTATACATTATTATATTATGATTAAGAAATATGTTACTTTTCAAAATTCTATTTATAAAGATTGTATTCTCGATTTTATGAGGTTATGCACAAATCGTACTATTCAATAAATAATTGTAGTTTCTGTATTTTGTATATATTTCTGCCAACATATAATAGAAGAACATAAAAAAACACAACCCAACATTTAATTCAGTTGCTGGATTTTTGTAAGGATATTGGGGAGTGGGGAGTAGGTTTTTGAGCAGGTGGTAACCTGATTACTACACGACACGAGATTTTCCCTCAGAATGTGACGCACAGTCTTTTTACATTCCGCCCACTGACCATTTACGTGAAATTAATACATAATTTAGCAGATCACTCCGCTCAAATATTTATTATACTTGAATAAATGATCACTCAAGAACCGACTGACAACGACGAGGTAATTTCGAGTGCCTGATATGCTTCAAGTTTCACCATTCTTTTAGGCTAATAAATATTCCAACAAAAATAATGGAGTTTTTTTGAACATATCTCAAATTACGTTTTTTTTAACGAATCGGTTGATTTTGAAAAAAAAAACCGTCTTTCGACGAAGTTAAGACAGGATTCTACTTTGAGTTGTTTTTATATATTTTTATATATTTTTGTTTTTATATATTTTTTTGAATTATGAACAAAGTTATTTATCTAGAGTTTGTTAGGATTGCTGTTGTGCAAATTTCAAAAATAACCTAAAACATCAAAATTTAGAATTTTTTTTCAATTTAAGAATTTGAGAATTTTTTTTTAAATTGTGAATTTTTAAAAATTAGATTTTTTTTAAATGTTCATGCAAAATTAACAAATTAAAATATTTGTAAAAATACACATTTTTAGGCAATTCTAGTTCAGTCGGTTGCTTTAGGTGTACACAATGTGTAATTAAAAATTCTTCAGAGTTTCCCAAAAATCATGCAACCTTTAAGGTAAAATCGAAAACGTACTTTTGTCTTGGAGCACTGTCGATTTTCGTTCTGGAAAAAACATTTTAATTACTACTCAGAGTATTGACTATAAATGCAGCACAACGTATTGAATCCTTCAAAAACAACCATTTTTTTATTAAGATACTTTTAAATTAAAAAGTTTAAAAAATCCAAATTTCATAACAAGGGTACACAGCTCATTGGCTTTAAATTCAGACCGAAGTATTCCAGCCTAAAAAAATAATTTCTTAAGGGGTGGGAAAGGATATCAAAAATATTTGGAATCAAAGTTTTTTCAATCTTCATCGAAATTATTTCCGATAAAAAAAGTATAAAAGGACGAACAAATGAAAACGAAAGTTCGGAATCATTAAGGAGATGGTCGAAAGTATCTGCGAAGGCGATCCATCGCAGTGAAGATATTAATAATGAATGAGAGAGTTTCGCCGAGAAAAAACAGATCAAATTATCGAGATCCATCGAAACTCGTTGAAAAAATGTATCGACCTCGAAGTTAATATGAAAATAGCGTGGAAAGAGAAATTGCAATTTCACGAAATATAATTCCGCGCGAAAGAAATGAATTCTGGTGGACCTGATAACTTTTTTCATTTTGACGATGCAAAACATTTTTGATAAATTGGAGTTTATTTTCTCAGCGGTACTGCGCATTATTTTTCTTATCCCTGTTTCTTATTCTTCTCGGATTTCTCAAGTTTTACTGGCATTTCTAGAGCAAAGAGAGAAGCAATATTTATGGAAGCTGTGTTTGCGAACTCTACGAGAGGAGTGCATTAGTTTCTGCGTGTCTAGTCGATTTAGTCGCTCTTTGTGTTAGGAATTTGTTCCCACACCCCCCTCCGCAAGACTAAACATTAAGGGATGAAAATACTGTTTTTCGTCGTTAAGGGGGACGCTCTTGATCGGACGTTGGAAACGTAGGTCAATTTTAGAAATTATTTATCCTATTTTATTCAAATTTGTTTATATTCGAAATTATAAATATTGAAGTATGTTAACATGTTTTTCATTTATTTATTCTTTCATTGGAAAGAATTTATATCGAGGTATATTGTAAATTTGTCTTTATTTGAAAATGTAAATATTGAGGTTTATTGACATTTTCTTGTAAATATGAAAATATTTCACACAGGGTGCATTAGATTTTGTATTCAATCGATTTACTCGCAGTTTTGGCTTAGGAATTTATTCCTACCCTCCTGCTCGGATACGGAAATTAATGGATGAAAATGCCGTTTCTCGAAATGAAAGAGGCACACCCGAGTGGAAGGGAAAAAAAACGTGAATTGTGAAAATTATTTTCTTCGAAACTTATTGTCCTATTTCATTTAAGTTTTTTTTATTCGTAAGTATAAATATTGACATATATGTAAATTTCTTTTAAATAATTATATATTGAAATTAATATAGAATCTTTTTTAAATACAAATAAAAAAATATTTTTTAAATGTAATGTACACCTTTTGCATTGGATGATTTTTCGAATTTTATTTTTCATGAAATGACGTCCGTTTAAAATTCAAATATATTTTTCCATCTAAATTTCCGTCCTTTCTAGCTTGATAAAAAAATAATTGATTAAAAATATTCTAGGTTTAAAAGTAGAAAAGTTATCCAAAAGTATTGTGTCCAAATTTTGATGGATTTTTTGCACACCATTATAAAATATCCAAACAATGCATCGGAAACTTTAAACTTTAAGGGGTACGAAAATAATCTCGACCGTATATTGAAAATCTGAATTTTTTTAATTCTTAAATTTTGAAAAAATTCGTGACAAATATTCAAAAGAATTTTTTTTCGAATGTACCCCCCTTAAGTGCTGTTTCATCTATGGGATTATCATTATTGTGCGTTAATTCTCGTCTATATCGTATTATCCTCAATGTCAATCAAGATGAGCTATAATCTCCTGCTTACGATAAGCAGAGTTTGGTCATAATTCAAAACGTACATGGCGCTGATCAATCAATCCATTTCGCCATCAGCTTCCCTACCCTATCTCTCGTACTTTGTTTATCTCCTCGTATATCGAAATATCCCGCATTCATTCGACCGAGCATCATCTAGTTCAATTGGAAAACTCCACCGAGGAAAGGCAAGGATGGGGAAAACACGAGCAAATTCTTGTTCGATTTTTTCATCCATTCAATTTCAGTTTCCCGGAGCAGAATTTTTTGCTCAGTATGGAATACGGTGTACCAAATGAAATAGTTCGCTTCAATCAAATATCATTTTGTTTTGAGTCTTCGTTTAGCACAGTTTTGTTTGACATTCAATATTCCACGCGAAAACAGTTTTATTTAATTTAATGTACTTTTTCGCTCGTTGCAATCAAACGGTACGTTTAACTTTAAGAAATAGTTTATGGTGGCAAAAAAAATTCTAGCTTATGCAGTTTTATAACGCTTCATTAAAGTTCGATGAATTTATTTATTCCGTTCAAACGGATATTCAGCTGTGCTATGCTACTATTTTTTCCCCTGAGCTATAATACAGTGTAAAATCTTAGCTGTCAATATAAAAAATATACAACGATACAATTTTGTAATAGCAAAAAGCTTTTTTTTCACGCATCGACCTTTCATGATTTTTTAAAAACATATTGCCATGTGTTTTTTGATAAATTGACTATTTCCTGCAGTGTCACATCTACGGAGTATTCCCTCTTAATTTTGGCAGACAATATAAAAAATGTACAAAATTATTATTACGTGAATAAAAAAGCGCTCGAAATGAAAAAAAAACGCTTAGTCGTTTCAATATTTTTTTTTTACAGATTTCCGTTTGTTTTTCTATTAATTGATTTTTTGTAAATGATCTATAATATTCAAGATACGTTTCTCAATTTTTGTATGCACATCAGACCGATAGTTTCGTCACGATATTATTCTCAAAAATTAAATGTATAGAATCAAGTCAGTTCGACTGCCATGAAATTCTCCAGAAGCATTGGTAGGCTAAAAATCTACCAAATTGAGTGTAGTGAATATTTGGATTAGACACAAAGAAATAAACAGCAAAGGAATAAACAATAACAAAACAAAGTTCCGTATCGAAATGTCCCGCTATCAATTGCTTTAACAAATAATTGCTTTCGAAATACATCTCCCATAAAATTCCCCTTTGTTCTTGAAAACGACAAATTCAATTTTTGAAATTCCCATTTTGATCATTATTACGTTATCGTTAAGGCGTTACCCCCACTTGTAGGGCAAAAAATTGCCTTTTTCATGAATTTTTTTAAAGAAAACTACAGAACTTTTTTAATCAATCAATATGCCATCTTAAAGAACACATCTTGAAGAACTTCCAGTAATTTTTATATTGAAAAATATTACATTGTTTAGTGGCAAATTGCCGTTAATAAAATAATGTTTTTACATACACGGTTTGCGGTGACCAACATTGCGGCGAAGTGGATCATCTGAAAAAAAAATGCGGATGGATTTAGTCAAATATAAGTATAAACTAGTCTTTAATCGAAGGATTTTAAAAAATATTCATTTTTCACAAAATGGCGGACAGCCAAAGTTAATGGTTTGATTTTAACGAAAAAAACGGTCATTTTTGGCTATAAAACCGCCATTTTTTTCGAAAAAAAAAATCGAACGTTAAAAAACTACATTTTTATGTATTAAATAAGCCTGTAAAATTTCAAAAAGATCGGCTCATTAGTGTTTGAGTAATCTTGGTCACCGACTTCAGAATTGCCATTTTGAGAAAAACGCGTTTAAAGTTTCGGATTCTTCGGCACGGACACAACGGATTCTTTTCTTTCAACGCTCATATCTCAGTCAATTTTGTTCGGATCGACTTGAAATTTTCAGGACATATTCTCAGATACTTATACTTAAAAAAAATGCAATAAAAAAAAGAATCGATTTTTTCAAAATCGCAAGTGGGGGTAACGCCTTATTACGAGTAACCAAAGAGAAACTTCGTCGTCAATGAAATTGCCTGAGTGAACGTCAACGACGAAAAATAACGTGAAAAATGGTTTTTTTATTTTTATTCAACGTGCCATCAGGGGCACATTCCAGTTGAGTACACATTCTAGGTGTGACGTTTCAATACTGTTTTTCGACAATTAGACTGACACTAAGCGAAAAAGAACGTAAAAAGCTCGCGACCATGAGGAATGAATGGAAAACGTAAAAAAAAACAAGACAAATGAAGAATGCGGGTTAAGGGGAAGTAATCAGAATGGCGATTCATGCCAAGAGCGGAAGAGCAACACGGTGAGAATCGATTTCAAGAAAACAGTCCCTGACCGAGGCAAATTGAATTCTGCACGTTCCGCTCCTTTCAGTTGAACGCTGAGACCGAGGGTTATACTTTTCTCGACTACCGAGTGCAGGCTGATGTCCTGGAAAGAAAGCTCGCTAGCGGAGAAACGAATGTACAGTCGCACACCGATTTTTCATCACTCTGGGATTTGTTTGGGTTTAAGAAAGTTGTGGTGAAAGATGACAAATAAAGGGACACTGTGTATACTGAAAGCTATTGGGAAGTGGGTTAAAAGAGCGTCACCTAAAAATATGAAAAACACTGGCTAGTACTCACGTATAGATGAAAACAAATATTAAGAAATTTTTTTTACAAGTTATTGTTATTGTTAGTTTTAATTATTGCTAATATGAAGTATCTAGTTAATATTAAATTGTATATAGAGAGTAGTAGCAATAATTACTGTTTTTACTATTTTTATTTATTCCTATTATTAATTGTTATTATTAAAAACTGCTATCTCATATTAATCACTATAATTAGTAATTACGAGGAATAATTATACGAAGTACATTGGCCACTATGTAGGTTTGTGTAGGTAAAATAAAATATTAAAGTTTTTTTGTTTTGCCAAATGTAAGCTAATGATATATTAATTCATATTAATATTACTCTTTAACATTAATCAATATTGCCCAAACGCTACAAAACGCCCAAACGCTACTTTGTAGTTTTGTATTTGCACTTTTTTATTTTATGTAAAGTATCACACAATTCTAAAATAAGTTAAAAATCTTTTTTTACATTATTTACAAATTTCAAAGATCAGAAGTATATAAAAAACAAAATAGAATCGATAAAAATATTTTCATGAATAACGTAAATCATTTCAATGAGCGAAAAAAAATCTATTTGATTGTTAAATTTTATTTTTAAAAAATAATGGAACTCAGTAATTTTTAAGCCAGTCACAATAGAATGATCCTATGAACCAGAAGTGTCCTGGTTACATCGAAATCTTTGACTATTGCAGTAACATTTGAGCCATCTTTTTCGAAAAATCCGATGTTTCTTTTTTTATTATAGCTGAGCACATTTTGTACGTTGATTTTAGTTTGGGTCGATGCTATTGGCTAGGAATCCCCACGATGTGTATTATTGGTCCATTAAGTGTGTAGTGGGGACTTTGGATGCCCCCACTAAGATCTCCGTTAGTTTTACGTTTGGGTCGATGTTTTTGGCTAGGAATACCCACGATGTGTATCATTGGTCCAGTAAGTGTGTAGTGGGGACTTTGGATGCCCCCACCAAGATTTCCGTTAGTTTTACGTTCGGGTCGATGTTTTTAGCTCAGAAGGCGGTCCTATCATTGGTTCATTGATGCATGGATCCCATCAAGTTTTTCGGTGAAACAGATCAAATGGGTGAAATAAATTAAGGTGTTTGGAAGAGAATCGTGTTTTCACTGTACAGTCACAAGGGTGAGAATAGAGAGTGAGAGAAAGATGGAGGTAGGAAGATAAAAAGGATGCCTTATTGGGGTCGTGGTAAGAAAGCATAGCCTCGCGCTATTTCCGACGTACGTGAAAGCGACCAAGTGTAAAACCGCCAAGAGCGTTCTCGCACGATATCTCTCTTGAACTGAACGTTTCTCGCGTATGCCCGATAAATTTGCGACCTTTCGAAGGATCTCCGATGTGCAAAGGGGGGCCGTGCAAAAACGCAAGGGAAGGAGGCAAGTGCAAGAGAGATGAACTGAAATAAGGCAGGATATAAGGTACGATGTAAGGGAGCAAAAAAGAGGGATGTGACGCGAATGAAACTTCGTCCTCGAATATTTTCCCCTCCAGGAATTCGCACTGCGAACGTTGGTGACGTACAAAGTGATGGAACAATATAGAACAATTCGGTACACATACGTCGATTGGATATACGATGGAGAGTGGAAGGAATGTCACGGCATGCTCAACGTATTGATGGATCCATCCACTTGGGCAGAGATAAGTGATTTTCGAATCTTGGTAATCGATGGAAACGGATTTAATCCAACCACGTGGATGAATGGAAAGTAAAGGGACCTCAATTGATATTTTCACTTTGAAGACGTTTGACTCTTATTTGAACATTACTTTAGTCTCCTTGATGCTAGAAGTTCAAGATGCTTGATGCTGGAAAAATGTCACTTTTGGGTCAACGTAGCCAGTAGTTCTAGTTCCTCTTTCACTTATGTTTGAACCTACTCAGCATGGGCAGAGTAATCATTATATGGTGACACATATGGTAACATTTTAAACAAGCCCTACTCCACTAGACTTCGAAAAATATTACAAAAATGTAAGAAATTTCGTTCCTTTCATTTTTTGGATTAGTATATTTCAAGGGATGGAATTAGAGGGAGAAAAATTTGCTTTTTTGTGTAAACGTCTTTGAAAAAGATATTTAACTATCTCTATTTCTTATCACAGTCACAGCTTCAAACTTAGCTGAAAATTTCTATTTGCATGTACTCGTCTTCATACTTGCTAAACTGAAGATTTATCATTCTATTTCCCCATAGAGAGCGAGGATAGAATTTTTAAAAAAATCCTCCGAACATCCTTATTCATTGGGACAGATTCGCACGATGGATGATTTATAATTGTTCGCAAAAGTTGAGCGAGCAATAAATCATAACGTCGACGGGAATCTATAAATTCATTGGACAAGTCAATCAATATTGGGTGTTACCATAGCCCCTGTTGGCGATATCTACAACAGAAAACCGATGTGTTTGCAGCTGTGCCAACGTGAGCTGAAACGGCGATATCGCAATCAAATTTTTTTTAGTTTTTTACATTTTTCACAGTGTATCGGTGCGTCCTTTCAAAGGGTTCCATTTTTCAAAGGATTCCCTTAAGAGACTTTACGGAATGAAAAATCGTGTTTTCGTTCAGGGTAAAGAATTTAACAGACTTTTTTATGTGTTCACCATCTGTTTCAAAATTCTCACCATCTCTTCAATGAAAAGTATAATATTACCAGGATTGATAAAAAATGTAAAAATAATCAAATTCTATTATTTGTGGCCTTAAAATAAAGGCGTATCATTTTCAAAGAAAAAAATCGGACTATTTTGAGACCTTTTTAACTTTTTGAATTTCATAGTAGTCTCACTGGGTCAATTTTATTGAGTCATTTGTCGACGAAAAAAATGAAAAACGATCGAGGCTGCCGGATGTGGATGAAAAAATTAGGGAACATACCTCGAACATTGCAGATAACATATAAAAAATCAATTAATGAAAAAACCGTATGTTTACATATTTAAAAAAATCATGCAGATCTCAACTCGCGAGTAAAACAATTTTTTATTCTAAATATCATAACTTTGTTCATTTTTTAAATTACCAACTAAAATTTGCAGGTAACATTATTGATATATGTAATTATGATTCTAATTTTTTTTTATTGAATTCTTCCTTACGTCCTTAAACCTAACCCCCATTGCGGCCACAGCCGATTTACGTTACACTATACCGCATTTTCGAAGGGCACGGGGAAACTGTGGAAAACCCGTACCGGTATAGACGGCCATGTATTCTGATTCCTTGGTGTACAGACTTTTTTTCAAGTATGTACACCAAGGTCTCAGAAAAATCGGTATCCCGCTCACTGATCGATGCACCAGCCAGAGCATGGCTAAGCGGTCACCGATCCAAGTATCAGCCTCCCGACGCTGCTCAACTTTGACGATCGCTCGAGTCGCCCTCTGACCGCCCATCCATCAGCATCGGTAAATATAATTATATATTAAAATGATAATTACAATTTATTATTAAAAAAAGTGACTACCAGATGGATTCCGTGAAGAGAATCAGCATTATGCCATCATTTCTCAAACATTACAATCTATATCAGGCTTGAGAACAACCCCCAATACTGAATATCACGTGGTTCAGGTGTTCGATATGTAGTCGCGGTCATCGTTCAAAATCACTAAACCAGTCAATCCGATGTTTTTAATTGATCAGCTGGTCAATTAATTCTAGAAATGTTGCAATTCGAGAAGTTCTAGAAATGTTGCAATTCTATAAATTCTAGAAATGTTGCAATTCTAGAAATTCTAGAAATGTTGCAATTCTAGAAGTTCTAGAAATGTTGCA